>JADBJO010014003.1:7500-10000 GCA_016801955.1 Conus betulinus | reverse complement strand
TTCCTTCCATATCTTAAGTCAATACATTGTCTTTTCTTCTCTAGAGTTATTAACGCATCTACGTCTGCAAACGGACATTTTTTTTTCATTCTACACTATCAAAATTTAGGAAGGGGAAAGGGGGAGGGGGGGGGGGGGGGGTAGGTACCGCCAAGGACATAGACGAACAACGCTCATCAAGGAGTCGTCATTACGTGTCAAACTAGTGAAATCCTTGACACCACATCTGCTACTACGTTTTGGGACCTCATTGCCCATGATTTAAAGCTGGTGGATGAATGGATTAATAACTAAGATGAGAGAATTTAAAAAGAAGGTCTCATGGCTACACCTTAGCTGATGTCTGAGCTACACATTAGCCCAGCGCGCTGGTCAGACTTTGAGTACCTACTTAACCTAGGTTGTGCCATTTTTATCACTGTATGTGTGTGTGATAAGTGTACACATGTGTGTATGGATGTGTGTGCGTGTGTGTGCGTGCGTGTGTGTGTGTGTGTGTGTGTGTGTGTGTGTGTGTGTGTGTGTGTGTGTGTGTGTGTGTGTGTGTGCGTGTGTGTGTGTGTGTGTGTGTGTGTGTGTGTGTGTGTGTGTGTGTGTGTGTGTGTGTGAGCACGCGCGCGCGCGCGCGTTTGCATGCGCTTGTGTGCGTGCTTGTGTGTATATATGTGTGCGTAAACACGTTAAACGAATTGAAAGTCGGCCATAGCTAAACCAGAGCAAACTCCGTCCATTACGTAGTAGCTACTGCTTGCCAGGCTTTCAGATTCTGTTTCTACCATAGCGTAGACCTTCTTTCAGTATCAGCTGCATGCCTGTCTGCCTGACACTGCACTAGTCGTTTAGCCTTTGCAGTTACCCCTTTTCTTTCTGCTTTTATCCATTTGGGTAAATTACATGTCTGTCGTCTCTTTTTTTTATCTTTGCTGTCCTCTCGCCCATTTTTGTTCCAACAAATCTGAACCGTTTTTCTTCTCTTTTCATCGTCATTTGTTCAGAATAGACTCTAGCTGTCCCTTCTCTAATGCCTTTTTGCTGATATGGTCGTGCTTTGTCATGTAGTTTCAAAGCATTGTTTCCTTTCTGTGTTTTTATTTTATTTTATCTTAATTGATCTTATTTTCAGTTATTTTGTTAGAATAGGGTCTCGGCTTTGCTTAGGTTCATCAGGCATGAAGACGTCAAGGCTCAGCTGTTATGATGTGAGGTGACATCATGCTTTGTAACTAGTTGTCTTTGTGGGTTGTATGTTTTCCTCAAGACACGACGTGTTTGTCTAGGTGATGACATCCCTGAAAGGGTCCTGTGGGGTTGGCTGGGCCACAAGCACAATGTCACTGTTACTGATGTGTGCATGATTTGTGCCCCATTCTGTTTTTATTTGTACTTGTATTTGATTCCATGGCAACACTTTTTATTTCGATTGTGTGTTTCATACATAGATCCAAATGGCTCTTTGGTTGGCAGACCACTCTTGTGGAACACTCATTTTCCCAGGGACAGGGTGTGGTAAGGGAGAGACTGGAGAGAGGAAGAGAGCTGCATGAAGGAAAAAAAACACTGAGGAGGAGGATCCGATGGTAGGTCAGAAAGCGACTTAAAAAGTATCCAACATTGCAGCATGTGTTACAACAGAAGATAACGTCTGAACACCATCAGTGAAAGACAAGAGAATTTTCGTTTTCTTTTCCGAGGAGAATGGATTCGCCCTGGTGCACTTTTTTACATCCAGTCCTCACCAAGAGTATGGTCAGTGATGCAAATAAAGAAATGCTCTAAGTGTAGAAGCCTGCAAAATGACGTTTCCTTTTTTTCATAAATGTGTGTGTGCGTGCGTGTGTGTGTGTGTTTGTGTGTGTTTTTGTTTGTTTGTTTGTTTGTTTGTTGTTTGTGTGTGTGTGTGTGTGTGTGTGTGTGTGTGTGTGTGAGAGAGAGAGAGAGAGAGAGAGAGAGAGAGAGAGAGAGAGAGAGAGAGAGAGAGAGAGAGAGCAGTCGGAAGTAACAGATAAAGATTATCAAGACTCATTTCTCTGCAAACTTCCTACACTAATGAAACATCGCACAGTTAACTCCCTTTTCCAACTTCCAAAACCGTGGGCATGCATTCCATATGGAACAACCAGTGAAAACTTACATTGTATATAAAGATGCTATAAACTGTGTATGGAAGTGAAGAAGGTTATGTATTTCCATTTGAGAAAGGGAACTTTCTTTTCATTACTGAAAAGATTTTTTCTTTTAGTTTGGACGATATCACCATAATGTATATGCAATTGCAAAAGGAATAAACTGTTGGTATCAGGTGATTCAGCACAAACCTATCAACTCTCAAAAGTGGTCTGGTATTACAATCTACATAGAAGGGTTCTGCTTATAAGAGTTGATTACAGTAATAATAAACGTATAAGGGAACTTTTGTCGCAGTGCTGAACAGATTTTCTGTTTTCTACTTTTCTGATACTTTGCTCTTACAGGAATTGCATTGTGAATATGTATTTTTGTT
>JADBJO010014003.1:0-2500 GCA_016801955.1 Conus betulinus | reverse complement strand
AAATCAGACAAGTATAGGACAGACATCAAACATTTCAAAAACATCTGTGCTAAGTACTCTTAAAGAAAAGTCTGACTCTTCAAGTTCGTTCAAAAAACAATCTGTAAATTTTGATCTTGAAAAGATTTTAATATATCTTGAAAATCTCTCAGTGAAATTCTGACCATCCTAACAAAAATGTCTGATGTCATGACTTCGTCAATCATTGAATTGAAAACAATTCTGTCCAATGCCTGTCTGAACTCCAAATGAACGTACAAAGAGAAGTTCTGTCAAACGTAATCCGTTTTTGGTGTTCTCTGTTGCTGGTACTCTCAGTTATAGTCCTTTTCCTTACGAATAACATGATGTGTATGAGGCCTGATCAAGTCAACCCTACTGGTATGTGCTCGTTTCTACAATGGAATTGTAGAAGTAAGTGCAATTTTGTATATTTGGAAAATTTTTTGCAGAAGCGTTCTTTTGACGTAGTTGTGCTTCAGTCATTAAATTGCCACAAAAATGACTTACCCAAGTTAAAACGGATTCTTTTACCCACCTGTTATAGATGAGGTAAAAAGCCAACGTTAAAATAAAAGTTGCTACATATGTAGCTTGCAATCTTATGTATCAACCGTGCAAAACACCGTGTTCTTCAATAGATAAACGTTTATATTCTTGCTGTATAGAATTAGAAATTAAGGTTGATGGTAAATACTTCAACATTTTGAACTGTTATTATCCAGATGGAGTGTGTCTAAAGGTGAAGCTGACTGGATAATGGATTTAGACTGCTCTAGACAATGGATTATTCTTGGCGATTTTAATTCCCACCACGCCTTGTGGTCCGAAAATCCCAATAATATTGTTAACAACAACGAATAATACCTTGCCAGTACAATAATCAACGCCAATCTAACCATTTTAAAATGACGGATCTATAACAAGAATTGCTGATCGATCAGATCAACGTTGCTCATCGATAGATTTGTCTTTAGTTTCCCCAGACATAAACCCTTTGTGTACTTGGCAGGTTCATCAAATACCGTTAGGCAGTGATCATCTCCCTATTGAAATCCAACTTCTAGTGAGCCCGGAAAAAACAATCTACAATTCTGAATGCACTAAATATAATGAAGATAAGGCTGATTGGGCGCTTTTTTTCAATCAAATTTGACAGCAGGTTCATCTTTTCTAAATTTCAATCAAAATACAGTGTTAGAGGAAGATTTGGAAAACTGTTATTTTGAATTAAGAAAACTTATACTTAAGGCTGCAGATTCTGCAATCCCAAAAGTCAAATTAAAAAATCATCCAAAAAAGCATCAAACCCATGGTGGAATATGCGTGTGAAGTCGCCGTGGGTGCGAAAAAAACTAAGGCCTTCAAAAAGCTGGATGATAAGCCGTCATACGCAACCTAAAAGTAGAGTGGAACAGTTACACGCTGAATACAAAAAAGCTAACACCAATAGTACAAAATTGTTGCTTTTGCAAAGCAGCAATATTACAAAAACTTAGTCATCAACTGTTCCAAAACACCCAACGATAGCACTTTACTTTGGAAAGAAATCAGAAAATCTAAAGGTTCTTTTCATCTCCCAGATCCTGTCTTGATCGAAAACGATAAAATCTATAAAACAAACGAGGAGAAAGTTGAATTATTTGCTGACACTTTCGCAGCAATGAGTCAGACTGAACATCTGCCTAAAGAAGAGCAAGAACGAAGAAGAACTATTGAAAACGAAGGGAGAAACATTGAACCACATGACAATGACAACACGTTATATATTAATAAAAATCTAACAATGGAGGAGCTTCTGTACTCACTTCGCCGTTTAAAATCTGGTAAAATTGCTACAGGATTTGATCCCATTTCTTACAACATGATAAAGCATTTTCCACAATGCTTTTTTGAAAAAAAATATTAGAGTTCTTCCAATTATGCTGGAAATCCGGAAAGCTGCCAATGGCTTGGAAGAAAGCAACAGTTGTACCTATCCATAAACAAGGAAAATCAAAAAAAAAAAAATCTTCTAATTTTCGACCCATTTCTTTTTGACTCCTCACATTGGAAAACTTTTTGAGAGGATAATGAAATTCAGATTAGAACATTTCCTTGAAAAGAATGGGATTTTGCCAATCTTTCAAGCTGGTTTCAGAAAAGGGAGGGGTGTCACTGATCATGTTAGTCTTTTAGCTTCACACGTCAAAAAAGCCTTGGCTAAGCGACACTCCACTTTAGCCACGTTTTTTTTATATTCATAGAGCGTACGATTCGTTTGGCATTTTAAATTATTGTCCAAGGCTCATGAAATTGGGATTAAAGGTCGTTTCCACATGTTTTTACAATCGTTTTTATCTGGGAGAACGCTACAAGTAAAACTAAATGGTGTGCTGTCAAGTACAAGATATGTTAACATGGGTGTCCCTCAAGGAAGTGTAATTTCTCCAATCCTCTTCTCATTGATGCTTTATGATCTTAACCAGATTGACACAAAAGGGGCAACTTTAGCTGCTTA
>JADBJO010014002.1:47500-49803 GCA_016801955.1 Conus betulinus | reverse complement strand
TGTGTGGTGCATGAGTACGCGAGGGGTGCGGGCAGCGTCTTCGACCGTGGGCAAGTGGAGGTGCTCTATCATGTGATCGCTCGTGCATAAAAAGTGATAGTAGAAAATATCACACACTCACCAATCACGACTGACTTACGATCACCACACTGTACTCTCCCCACTACGCATAAATACTGACATCTTTTGCCCTTTCATACACACATGGTGGGAGTGGACTGTGGGGTGGGGGCTGGGGAAGAGAGCGAGAGAAAAGGTGAGAAGTGAGAGAGAACAGATCATAGGACACAATGCCGCATGCATAACATGTATACTACATATGTCAGACCAAACCCACGCATGCGCGCACCACGCTAACACACACCTACCACCACGCAAAACACTTGTTATTTTCAATTATTTCAATAATACAGGTCCTGCAAAAAGCGAAGCGAATCCACCAATTCGAACCAAAGACCGCAAACAGTACAAAGCCCAGGGATCTGAGAATCACAGACAAAAACTGATCATTGATATTGGAAACTAAAGAGAGAGAATGAAAGGTTGACAATGACCTTGACTCAACACGAAGGCGAACAAAGTTGGAAACTTACATTAGACAATGTAGCCGTCGCCGACAACGCACTTGCGGTTGCAGAATTTGCAATGGAAGCGTAACGATTTGCTTGGTCCCGAGAGAATAATGTTTCACAACCTGCATTGGCGTCGGACTGTTCTGGCTATTTGTAGTTTTAAAATCCTCCAACCGGACTGGAGTTAAAGCAATAAACTTGTCAATTTTTCGGGCTGACATCCTGATTGCTGCAGCGCAAGCGCTGTGTTTTCAGGGAAATGACAGTTCAGTGTTCTGTGTTCAATGTTCAATGATTCCTCAAATAGTTCAAAACGAAGTGTTCAAAATGAGAAACAGCGAGCCGATCGAAGACAATCGAATAGCTTTACACTCTACTTTCCGCTTTGAAATCCGTGCTATGGAGTCAGCAACAGCACGCGAAGTACCGACAAGCTTGCTGCAGAATACTCAAAGGTAAATGTACTATATTTACATCTCTTTTGTATGATGTGTGGAAGACCGTCTTTTGAGACAAACAAATAACTTCTGTCGTTGATGCTGATTCAAAGCGAGCGAAGAAACTTTTTAAATTCAGAACAGCTCGCTTGGCCAATTTTGTATTATTCAGTACGAAGAGATGCTCACCGACATTGTTGCCACTGACATCAAGCGCACACGCAAACCGCCACCACGACACCAACGACGAGAGCACAGTCAGCAGTTCTCACAACCGCGGCACTGCAGAACACAGAACCGTCAGTTTTTATTCCTGTTGAGAATCATCAGAGACCTCTGCTCCGTTTTTTAGTAATACCATCACCCAGAGACCTCAACTAGGACTAGTATATCAACAACATATGCTCATAATAATATTACCACACAGTTTTTCAAGATCAGTTGAAGTTACTCTACAATTTTTTTTTTTTTTTTTAAGCTTGGTGACCTCATGTCAGGCCGGAATGGCTGGAGAGGGGTGGGGATGGGGTGAAATAACTCAGTTTGTAAAATATCTTTCGAACGAGATTATGCATGCACAAACACCTTGCATACATACCCCGTCTTCATCCATTAATAGTCCTAGGCTCCACTGACACTTCATTGATGCCATTAGTTCGTGACCTTGGCTTCTGTCTCTACTCAGATCTCACACTGAAACACCACACAGCCAAAATCTGACAAGCACCCTTTCTTGAACTCTGTAGCATCAGCTCTATCAGACCTTTCCTTACAGAGCAGGCCATGAAGACGTTCGCATCTTCCTGCATTCTGTCAAGACTAGATTATTGTAATGCTCTTCTCCTTGGTGTACCCACAACCTTACTCCAACCACTACAACATGTTCAAAATTCAGCCACTCACCTTATCTTCAAGGTGCCAAAACAACATCATACTTTGGATCTCTTGAAGAAATTAGTATAATCAGTATAAAGTTGGCGTGTCTAAGTATAAGATTATCACAGGTGAAGCGCATACCTATCTCTCTGATCGCTTCAAAATATATATTCATATACGTCCCGTCTGTTCTTCCTCTGATGATCGAATTTTTTCGAATTCCCTTAAATAACCGAAAGCAGCACAGTTCTAGAGCATTCTCAATTTCTGCGGCAATACTCTGGAATTCAATGCCTTTCGATCTACATCATGCCCCTTCCTTCTCGCCTTTCAAGTCTGCACGTAAAACATATCTGTTCAAATGCCAGTTGCAGAATACCATCTGAAATATTGCTACATGTCACTGGCACTCTTTGCT
>JADBJO010014002.1:0-37500 GCA_016801955.1 Conus betulinus | reverse complement strand
AGTATACTAGTCACAACAAGTTAAGGGCCATCTCACAACAGCACCACCAAAGACAGAAAAGGCACAGACGAGGCAATTTGAAATATGAAATTGTTAATTTCATCACTAACCAACAATTTCATAGAAGTTGCGATCAAATTCATTCAAAAACAGAGCAACAGTACAAGTTCAAATCATCACACCCCTCTTGTCAAAAGTTAGGAATCAGGAAAGCACATTTCCACAAAGTCAGTATCAGGTATGACCCCCATTAGCCGCCAGACATTCGAGATAGCGCGGGCACATGGAATTCACCAGATCCTGAGAGTGTTCTGGAGGATGTTCTGCCACTCCTGTTGCAGAAATTGTGCCAGCTGGTAACATCTGCAGGAGGGGTGTGATTATTGGCCACCCTTTGTCCCAGAACGTCCACAAGTGTTCAGTTGGTGCTAAGTTAGGTGAACAAGCAGGCCAGTTCATCCTTGGGATCCCTTTGCTGATGCATGAAGTCAGTGACGACTCGCGCTCAATGAGGAGAAGTGTTATTGTCCTGCAAGGTGCCCTTGGTCCCATGGCTTGCAAAGTTGGCTGGATGAGAGGCTGAACAATCTCATTCCTGTAGCGCAGTCCAGTCATAGTACCCTGGATGACATACAAAGGTGTTCTGCCATTGACATGGAAGCCGCCCCACAGTGTCACTGAGCCTCCTCCACAGCGGTCAACCTCACAAACAGCACAGTCTACAAACCGCTCGCTTTGCCTGCGCCAAACACATCTTCTGCAGTCATTGAAGCAACAGTAAACGGGACTCGTTGATGAACAAGACCTGGGACCATTCCTGCCTGGTCCAGTGCTGATGTTGCTGACACCAGGCCACACGGGCCTGACGATGAGCCAGTGTCAGGGGGATCCTGATGGCTGCACGTCTTCAGTGGAGGCCAAACTCGTGTTGCCCAGTTGCAGATGGTGATGGTGCTGATGTACCTGTTGACAGCTGTCCTCAGTTCATGTCTCAGACCGAGTCAAAGTGCTGGCAGTCACAGTACGATTGCACAATATGGACAGCCGGAGGAAACGATCGTCCTGTCTGCTGGTGCTACATGGATGTCCGGAGCGAGGGCGTTCTTCTGTTGTGCCTGTGGCCTGGAAAACGTTCCTGCAGCCTCTGTATTACAAAGTGGCTCACTCCCAGTCGTCTTCCAACTTCTCGTGGTGGCAGGCCTTCGTTCAGCCATGCCAGGGCGTGTCCTTGGTCCAGGGTGCAAAGTGTTGTTCTCGGGGACATGCTTGCAGGAGCCCAGATTTACGTGACTGTTATATCCATCCCTGGCCAGCTAATGCTGACAAGTGTTAACATTAACCTGAACGTTCATGTGCGTCATACAGCTAAAGCAGCCGAAACTTGACACAGAAATTAACGAATATCACTGATATTCACAAGGCTTTCACTCAATACATAAAATGACTGTGAGTGAAAGCGTGATGCACATGCTTTCATAGGTGGATAGGCTGCACTTGTAACCTGGACTACCGGTCCATTTGTCGTAACATTTTTCATACACGTATCTTTCTTGCAGTGATCGAAATTGACTTGTGGTCCTTAAGTTGTTGTGACTAGTATATATATATAAGCCAAGCTGCAAACCAAGGGAGGATATCTTCAGCTACTGTCACAGGAATATTACATCAATATTTGGCGTCACATACCAAACATGTCAAACTTTGTAAGTGACAGCTGGTTTGACTATGTTCATGGCTAACGCAGTATTGAAAGCAAGATGGTTCTGATCTTCAGTGTATAGTCCATGCCGTTTCCTTCCATTCTGTGAGTCGACCTTTCCCCCACTAAGAATCAAGATTGTTGAAAAGCAGAGGGCAAATCTGGATCATATTCTGAGCTTTGCCATCACTGTTTGTGCACATTCTCTCCTCTTTCTTTTTCTCCCTTATATTTTGTCTCTGTCTGTCACTCTCTGTCTCTGTCTGTCTGTCTCTCTTTTTCTTTCTCTGTCTGTCTCTCTGTCTTTCTCTTTGTCTGTCTGTCTGGCCGTCTGTCTGTCTCTCTCTCTCTGTTTTTGCATGTCTGTCTCTCCTCTCTGTCTCTGTGTGTGTATCTCCCTGTCTGTCTGTCTGTCTCGCTTTCTGTGTCTGTCTCTCTCTGTGTCTGTCTCTGTCTCTTTCTTTCTCTCTCTCTCTCTGTCTCTGCCTGCCTGTCTGTCTGTCTGTCTGTCTGTCTGTCTGTCTGTCTCTCTCTCTCTCTCTCTCTCTCTCTCTCTCTCTCTCTCTCTCTCTCTCTCTCTCTCCTTCCTTCCAGTTCTCTGTGTAATGTTATATTTCTTCCCTTGCCTGTTCAGCTCCAGGAATTGTCCACAGCCTATGAGCATCAGATTATTGCCTTGGAGGAAAAGGTGAAGAAGTGTGAAGACGACTGCAGGCATCATGCAGGTGTGGTGGCATCGCTGCAGCAGAGCAGCAACGGCCGCATCGAAGCCTTGCAACAGGAGAAGGCAATCGTAGAGGCCAGGGGCGCAGAGTCAGGAAAACGACATCCGAGACTATCGGAACCGGGCTGAGGTGGCGTGAGTGAAATGTTGTACCTTCATGAAAGCACCTGTGTTCGTGATGTGCTGTATTGCTGCTTCAAGATCAGGCTTGAGAGCTTTTTTCTCCTTGTTTGGGACTGCTTGCCAGAATCTTATCATCATTCTTGTCATCACTTCCTTTCTGTTTAAACAGTTCCCATTGCCAAGTGTTTTCATGTCCTTACATTTCACTGGTCTCCCTTTGCTAGGAATTGTAAGTTCAGTGCTTGTAAATGTTCGGTATGGAGATCTCTATATAATGTGCCCATTCTATTCTGCCTTTTCCCTAATTTTTAGTGTTGGTGTTTACATGTCTGAACAGTGGTTTGGACAAGCGCAGTTTCCACAGCATGTTTCATATATTTTTCAGATCACAGTGCAGTAAGTCATATCCCAGTGCACACCACTGGTCAGTATGTGTGCTTCCATTAAGCATACATCTTTGACGCAGTGAAACATGATGCTCTAAAATCCGGAAGGATACACCAGAATTCAGTTCAGAAGGCCGTCAGATGCATTAGCCTATGTTTTTGATCAAAACCTGAACAGACTTTGGTGAAACGAAACCAAAATTACATAGACATTTTCCAGGTTTGCTTTTCATTATTTATGATATGAGAGAGATCAAACTAAACCGTTAATTTTTTAAACTTTCCATCTGTGTTAGTTAGGGAATGTCCATACCAAGTTGGGTGAAAGCATCCATGTGGTCAGGTTAAACTCACTTTGTGTACCAAACTAAAGCACATTGAAGACAAAATGTCTTCATTATCATTTCGTCAATAATGTCAGCCACTCTTCACTAAAACAAGGTTGTGTAGTGATGCCCCTTGCCACAACTGTAGTACTTCCTGACACCCTTTGATTATATTTCTGAGCCTGCTTACCGTTTCATCATGCTTTTAGTGTTTGTAGTTATTGCATTATCCCCGTACATGTTCTGTAAGGCCTGAAATGTATAATCAAGTATTGTTAACCTTTTAACTGCCAACATTGTGTAACGTAACATTCACATAACTATCATATTAATGTTACAGAGTGCTCGAAATGTGTAATTGAGTATCTATCCTTATAACATTTTGTTACATTACATTCACATAAATATCATATCAGTGTTATAAAGCACCATACAAACTTAAGAAAGTAGTTACTATTTCAAGAGGAAAAACAAAAACAATAATCAGAAATCTGGTATGTCCAGTTTGCACCCAATTTGATGGAGTATGTAATGGTGGATTGGACTTGCCGTGCATGCGTCTGTCTGTGTGTTGATGTTGTTCATAGCTGACTGTGATCATTCCCCTTTTAGTTGGGTATCCTAGAATCGATCCACAGGACACTACCAGTTCCCTGTTTCTTGATCATCTCACACACTATTGGGGAAGTGTGAAGCTAGTGCAAACACACCTGTGCAGTGTATGTGCTGCTTTATGAGGTGTAAATGTCAAATCACTGCCTGATCCACTTAAGTGTCCACATTTGTGTTTAAACAGACAGTTATTGTCATTGTCACCCATTGTCATTCTTAAGACAAGCTGAAAAGAACAGTTTATAAGGCTTAGGGCTCAGGTCCAAGGACTTTGCAAGTAATATAGTCACTTTCAGTTTAGCAGATGCCATTACATCTTAATGCCTAAGCCTTTCCAAATGATTTATGTGGGACCAAAGTGTAAAGTCGTCTTTGATAAGCAGATATGGAACAATTAATGCCTAAGCCTTTCCAAATTATTGATAAAGGAAAAAAGCGTAAAGTCGTCTTCGGTAAGCAGATGTGGAAAAATTGATTGCAAAACTGTTTATGACAGATGTTCAGGTTGGACAAATTTTGGGGTATTCATATTCGTGGTATTCAGATTTTGGGACAGTTGAACAATACTGTGAGAGCCAGTGTGTTTGTGCTGAGCAAAATAGTTGAACAATACTGTGAGAACCAGTATGTCTGTGCTGAGCAAAATAGTTGAACAATACTGTGAGAACCAATGTGTTTGTGCTGAGCAAAATAGTTGAACAATACTGTGAGAACCAGTATGTCTGTGCTGAGCAAAATTCCCACCCATGCCGTGGCTGGGCCCTGTCATATGCGGCCTGTGGAACTTGTTTCAGGGAGCAGAAGCTGGTGTCGGTGCAAGGTTGTTTCCAGACAGGTCTGGCCAGAGCTGCAAGGATCATCTCCAATCAGCTGCCCTTCATTGATACCAGTCAGTTCTTGGAGGTCTTCTGCTCTGTCCGTCTGCCTGTCTGTCAGTCTTTCTGCCTGTTGGTCGGTCTGGTCTGTCTGTCTGCATATTGGTCGGTTTGTCTGTCTGTCTGCCTGTCTGTCTGTCTGTCACTCTCTCTCTCTCTCCTCTCTTTCTAACCCCCCCCCCATTCACCCCTTTTTGCTTTGTCTTCTGTATCTTTTTGCCTTGCTTTCTCTCTGTCTTCTTTCTCTTGCTTCTCTCCCTCTCTCATTTTCACTAAGTCTGTCTTTTTCTCTCTCTCTCTCTCTCTATCTCTCTTCCTCCCCCCCTTACCTTCCTCACTCCTCCTTTTTCCCTCTCACTCTGTCCACAATACACACATGTGTGTGAGCATTATTTTCAAGAAACTTTGACCGGTGAGTGACTGTGAGCTGCAGATCCAGATGAATAAAATGGTATGTGGTAAAGTGTGACTGGTGAGTGACTCTGTCAGCTGCACATCCAGATGAATAAAATGGTATGTGGCAACGTGTAGGGTAAGCTGCCTATATTAATAGGGAGCAAATATTTGCTTTCCTTTTCAACTTTAGTTTACATACCAAGAATCTGTTTTGACTGTTCAAAAGATGGACTGGCCCTTGTTTTCACGGAATGATTTGTTTCTGGGTACAGCAGGATTAGTTTCTCTTCTATTTTCTGTTTTCAAAACAAGCGCAATATTAACTTTATTGATTTTCAGCCATTGATCATGTGAACCACTTTGCACATGGAAGATGAACACTGATGTATTTGATTTTTTTTTTTTTTATGAAGTTTGAATACATGTTTACATTTGTTTATGTGTTTGTCCTGCTTTTTTTCTTTGTTAACCTTTCAACTACCAAAATTTTGTTTTTACATAATATTTAGTAATGACTTACTTTGCTTCCAAATTGTCAAATGAAATGTTGATGTTCGTTATCTTTCTGTTTTCACTGAATTAAAACAAAGAAATAATTATATATATATATATATATATATATATATATATATATATATAAAATATATATATATATCAAAAATACTGTTAATAAGCCTAATAAAAATTCAAAGGTGCTCAACCCCTTGGGGAGCAACATACACACACCACACACACACACACACACACACACACACACACACACACACACACATGTGAACCATATCAGATTTTGTTTGAAAATCGAATAGTGGATGTAGGTTGCTGTGAATATGTCTTTGTTTGTTCTGGTCGTGTTTTATAACAGACCATTGTGATCACTTGCGTCATTCTGGCAAATGGGGATCAATCTGTTAATTGGAAGTCGGCTGGTCCTCTGTCACGCTGCAACTGAGGTTTGAAGCAAGTGCAGGTGTAATCTGTTAACTGGAAGTCCACTGGTCCTCTGTCACGCTGCAACTGAGGTTTGAAGCAAGTGCAGGTGTAATCTGTTAACTGGAAGTCCCACTGTCACGCAGCAACTGAGGTTTGAAGCAAGTGCAGGTGTCCTCTGGAAGTCACGCTGCAACTGAGGTTTGAAATCTGCAAGTGCAGGTGTAATCTGTTAACTGGAAGTCCACTGGTCCTCTGTCACGCAGCAACTGAGGTTTGAAGCAAGTGCAGGTGTAATCTGTTAACTGGAAGTCCACTGGTCCTCTGTCACGCTGCAACTGAGGTTTGAAGCAAGTGCAGGTGTAATCTGTTAACTGGAAGTCCACTGGTCCTCTGTCACGCTGCAACTGAGGTTTGAAGCAAGTGCAGGTGTAATCTGTTAACTGGAAGTCCACTGGTCCTCTGTCACGCTGCAACTGAGGTTTGAAGCAAGTGCAGGTGTAATCTGTTAACTGGAAGTCCACTGGTCCTCTGTCACGCAGCAACTGAGGTTTGAAGCAAGTGCAGGTGTAATCTGTTAACTGGAAGTCCACTGGTCCTCTGTCACGCTGCAACTGAGGTTTGAAGCAAGTGCAGGTGTAATCTGTTAACTGGAAGTCCACTGGTCCTCTGTCACGCTGCAACTGAGGTTTGAAGCAAGTGCAGGTTTAATCTGTTAACTGGAAGTCCACTGGTCCTCTGTCACGCTGCAACTGAGGTTTGAAGCAAGTGCAGGTGTGCCTCGCTACCTGTACAGCCAGCATGGCTTTCTGAGCTATCTTCAACAATCAGCGGCACTACCAATGTTGAATTGCCTAGAACTGTATTGATTGACAGTCACCTCATTGTCGCACTCCAGAGTAAAAAACATGTTATTTAACAAAAACTTTTCAAGGTGAATCAAACCAGATGCACAATGGCAGCCTCTTTGGCAAATATCCATGTCGTCAAATGGCATATCAAAACATTTGACAGCTTCACAAATACCCTACTTGAAAATGAGATGTTGAGTCAGTCGACAACAAGAATAAGGGGGAGTGGGCGATAAGTAAAATATCATGGACATGCGGAATAGGCAGTATGATAGTTCAAATAGTAAGTAGAAAAACTAAGTAAAAATATAGTGTGACTTCAGGAGACGATGTTGATTTGGAAACATCTACATTACAGAGCACAGCGAGCTGAATGCGCTGAATTTGCCGACGTACGATAGAAAACATCAGGCTCGTGCCCGCGAGCTGATTGGACAAGCAGCGACAATGGTAGGAGAGCTGACCCATAGTCTGTCCAAATTCTTCACATACAGTGAGCAACGTTCACGTATCTTTCCTGCCGATGGTCAGTCTCGGCCACAAAGTCCAGTGAATGTCAAGGTAACTGTTTCTTTGTCACCATATTGGTAAATGTGTGTTCAGAATGATAATTTTCTGGCATTATTGATTTTGAATGTGAAGTTAATTGTTTATTTGTCACCATATGGGTAACTGTGTGTTCAAAATGATAATTTTCTTGCATTATTGATTTTTTTTGTTGTTGTACAGTTGAAGTGCTGTGGAGCAGAGGACTGTTCAGTCTGTCTGTCTGTCTGTCTGTCCGTGCACCTGAATACAGAAAACAGTTGTACCATTCTTCATCCACTTTTACAAGGCGGTTTGTAGGGTCAGTATCTATAGAACGTTAAATGTTGACCTTGCTAAGTGCAAAACTGACAAATTGCTGACGGGACGAAAAACAATGTTCATCGAAACTGAATCCTGATTCATGTAGGGGTAACCTTCATTTTGATGATTTGGGGAGTGTAGTTGTGTCTCCCCCCATGCCTCTCTCATCTCTTTCTATTAGGATTATTGCTCCAAAAAGTTCTTATGTTGGTGGTGATGTATTTATTTCATAGTTTGTTAGTTTAGTTTGTCTCGCTCTCAACTTCTAGACTTGATTTCATTCTGAATAGTGTCTGCCTCTCAATATGTGACTAGTTGATGATGAATTGATTGATTGCTGTGTTTACCTCCATTTTAGTATTGTCAGTACCTGCGTGACAACCTGAGTTACCTGCGACCAGTGGAACAGTGTCTGAAGCTGTTTTCTGAGGAACTGAAGGAAGAGTCGCTCATTGTGCTTGTGAGTCAGACACCTTTCCAGACCTCATTTATCTCATCATGTGCCAATTGCTAGACAAATTAAACTAAATAGGTAATGAATTATTACATTCTAGTTAAATTACATTGTCTCTTTTTGTTTCAGCCTGCATTTTTCCAACTTTTTTTACAAAAAAGATATTGTAATTAATTGCAGAAACAAAGCACTTTTGTAATTAATATCATAGTACCACTTCTTTTGATCACCTTTTTCTTACTTCCAGGCCGAACATTTGAATTTCTCTGATGACCTGCCACTTTCACAATCCAGTTTTGAGCACAAGGAATCAGTGAACCAAACAGATTATCCAGGTCACACAGCTGCCAAGTCCTACACTTTGGGCATAGCAAGCTATGATTTTGTTGACATTCTACCCTGCTATACTTTGTAACAAAATGCTACGCCCAAACCTGAAAATCAACAAATTTTCAAAATACACGCTTCATGGACTTGAAATGTGACTTGAACAGAATCCAGACAACGTCAGATCTTTAGACTGTAGACTTATAACTAAAGACAGTCATGATTTTGCCACATTATTGACTGATTTCATTGTTGACCATTTTCACTTTTCGTTGGTCAAGTCAAAACCATGTGATAACTATTGAGTTATACATCTTTTAATTCACCATTAAGTCGAACATGATGAAAACCATGACTGAAAGTGCTGTTCAGTCTGACTTGTCACAAGAGTTCAGTGCTTAAATTTGGAATGCTACATATAGAATGTCAAAATGCCACACTTTATGCTTTTGAGACTTTGTCAGCTCTGAGGTCATGAGCATATTGAAAGGGGGATAACAACTTTAGCAGATGATGGACGTCATGTGCTTTGTGTCTGGCCCTGTTTGAACGCACATGTAGGTTTCAGTTCTTTATTTCGTTTTTTTCTCTTTCGTATTATTGAATAAACCACAGTGCACCTCATGAACAGAAATGATGTATGTGTTCAGTGAAAAGCAGCTAGAATGATTAAAGGAATGGGGGAAAAAGGTTCTAGCTCCATTCTCTGTTAATTTGTATAGGCATCCTAATCATGTGCATTGGGCATTTTCTGTGCCAGTTAGAACAAAAACAATTATTTGGAAAGCCAAGTCTTAGAAAAATGGAAAGCAAGCAATTTTAATAGAAATCACACTATCATTTCTTTTGATCACTGTTCTTACCTGTTCCAAGATGAACAGTTGTCTTCTTCTAATGATTTAACTTTCTCACAAATAGATTAACAAGTTGTCAAGAAACCAGCTAGGCCATTGAGGTCATGCACATAATGAAAAGAGGATGACAAGCACAATAGAAAGTGGTGAAAATCAACTTTGTGTTTGTCAGCAGTCATTCATTAAAATTTTCATTGTAATTAAAATTCATTACGTTTTCTTCATTTCTCTCTCCTTTGTTATTTGCTGGTGGTTTCACCATGCTGATAAATGTAGCGTAAGGTACGAGGTGTTGACAGGCTGGGAGAGTTCCGCTAATGGGAAAACAAGAGGATACAATGGGTCGGTAATGAAACTTGAGAAAAGGGAAAATAGATAGTGGAAGAGTGGGTGATGGGGAGAGAGCTCTTCTGTAGAGAATCGCTGTCAGTCAGATTGTAGAAGTATGGAGAGATGCATATGAGAAAGGAATAGTCTTGAGTAATGCATTGAAACCTGAGTGTAAGAGTCTTCTGAAACGCTTTGTAGAAATAAAGATAGGTCTCAAATTGGGAGTAGTGTTAACTGCCAGGTAAATCTTTAGCAGAAAAGGTTAGCGTCGCAGACTCCCAGCTGGGAGGTTGTAGGTTTGATTTCCATCAG
This sequence comes from Conus betulinus, assembly GCA_016801955.1. Lineage (NCBI taxonomy): Eukaryota > Metazoa > Mollusca > Gastropoda > Neogastropoda > Conidae > Conus > Conus betulinus. The sequence goes on along the minus strand of JADBJO010014002.1, from coordinate 27,452 downwards.
AGTCATGTGAGATTTTTCTGCCCTGACTGGCTCCTACCCAGAGTTGAGTTTGCTGCGGACTCAGTTGGGAAGAAGACTGGGACCACACAGTCGAGTTTCATCCACTAATGTTTGCGTCTCTGAGAGCGTTGCTCAAATTTCCTGACCAACACTGCAGGGTGTCTGTATCTCTTGGGCCTGATTGACCCCAGGATATATCATGAAAGTAAACGTAGAGCACAGCCATGTCATGCAGTCTCAGACCAAAATGGAGATTTGTAGCTTCATCTTCATCATCCTCATTCTCACTGATCAGCATAAAAAAACTAAGTCTTAAATTCTGTGGCCCTTCATGCCCTGCCGTCATGATGGCCTCATTTTTATGTTCTCACCACATCTCTGTGGCTTTGGTTTGGTTCTGTCGGGGTCACCGGTATCGGCAAGTCCATGGGGGCTGTTGTTGGATGGACGTGGTGGCACCCTCCAGAGGGAGAGCTCACTCATGCCAGCTCTGCGGCTAAGCAATTATTGTCATCAGTGCAGTAGGGGACTTAGCAGGTGGTGTCCTGCATATGTTGGATCAGAACAGGCGCCACTGAACACCACCGAAGTGACTCTGCAGCAGTGCAGTGTCTTCTCCAGTGGGTTGCCTTTTGACAACTTGATATTGACTGCTCCAAGTGGATTGCCAGTGCCGGGGCTGCAGAAAAAAAAGTTTGTGAATGAAAAGTAAATCATGTGTGGAAAACGTTGTTTTGAACATATCTTAGAAAGTAAGTAAGTTAGTCTTTGAAGGGTCAAAGTTGTCAAAGCTGAGAGGTAAATGTAATGGGGGGAAAAAAGGAAGAAAATGCTTAGAGAAGAAAAGCTTTATTCTGAAAAGTAAACCTTTTACACTGTCACACAAGTTAGGTTGTGCTGGTCTAGGGTCGGGCTAATCTACGGACAATAAGCACATTCGCTGTGAGGTGTCTCTTACGGGCACAGAGGAGGGACATTTGCTTCTCAAATCATGGTCTAATTTTATGTTGTGTACTTCTGTACAAGAGTTTTTAAACCATGTACCTGCTTACTTCGTGTACTTCCACATGCACTAATGAACCACCTCCCGCAATAAGTAGGCAAGCAAGACAAAAGTAAAAGATGCACCCATTTGTTAACTAACCATTCCATAACCACACAACAAAATAATGCAATGCCACTTTAGGTCTCAACTATCAATCCCTATGTCAAACAAACACATTCACAAAATAAATTTCATTGACACACACACTCTCTCTTTCTCTCTCAAGAGTCCCTTTTTTTTTCTGTGAAGTCTTTTGTTATCTATCCCCACCCCCCACCCCCCCCCCTCCCCTGGGTGAACAGTCTTTCCCAAGCAAGGTTGGAATTTGTCGAGCTTCCAGTTCAGCTACAGGCACAGCACAAGTTCTTGTTCCACCATTTCCTTGTCCGAAACAGGAGTAACTAAAAAGAATAAGGGCACTTAGCTTTCTGTAGGGCTAGGTCCTTAGCAGACACCACGTAGCGAGGAGTCCCCTCCAGGATATCTCCCCTCTACTCGCAAGTCCAGATCTACGGCACACGCGTAGACAGAACACCAGCTGCCGGTCCATGTCAGATCCCCCGAATACCAAGTGGCAGGGTAGTGGTGGATGCAGTGTTGGTTGTAGGCGGTTGCAGTGTTGATTGCAGCGTTGGTTGCAGTACTGGTTACAGGGGTCAGTTGCAGGTCAAACTATCCTGTGTTCCAGTTTCACAGTGATGAGCAGACACCACCCATTTCCATTGTCCCGAACATATCCGTTCCCTTCCTTTTTTTTCTCTCCTTTTTTTTTTAATATTTTTTTTATTAACCAATATATAGTCCAACCAGCAATTTTGCAAGATAGGCCTACACAGAGCAATCCCCTTGCCTCTAAGGTACAAACGACCCTTCTGTGTCAGATTCCTGTCTAGATTCCGGTACGATGGGATTGGACGAGCCCATCCTTAGATCTAGAGCAAGAAGTCAGACTTCACAGAAGAACTCAATTGGGACCCATGAGACCTACCACCTCCTTCCTACCTCTGCAAATTCCTAACATAAGACCGGCCACTTACACTTTTTACTCTTTAGATCTGCTCAGCATAGCAGGCAAAAAGGGGAAATAAACTTTGATTTTCTTTCCTTTTAGATCTAGGATTTGGGCTTTTGTTTATGTTCACTGCCTGTGACATACAGACAAAGAGAAACTCAATGTCCCTTATAAAGATGGTTGTTCACTGGGGGAGGGTCATGCTACACTCAGAATGCTTGTTATGAAGTGTTCACACTGGACAGATACCAGTCGCTGCTGGAACCCAGGGATGAAGAAGGAAAGGGAGGTTACCAGGATTCCAGATCTTGTGATTGGTTCAACGCTTCTTTGCGCTGAATCAGCAGCAAGTTTTGGAACACTTTTCATTTGGGATAATTTCACTATTGTCAAGTTGACCCATGGCATGCTTCCCTTTCTTAGATGCTTTAGTGTGTTTTAAATTGCTGTTGAGTTGTGTGTTATCATCATTAAGTAATGCTGCAGATGGCATCGAGTTGTGTTTTCTTATGTGTTGACTTTTAAGTCACTCCCTACCTGCAGCAGTAGAGCTAGTCTTTCTGTGTGCACACGTACTGTGCATAGTCACCCAACTGATGCATACATAGCTTATTAACAATTTTTTTTTCCATTCCAGTGCTTTGACCTCTGACCTAATAAGAAAAGGCGTTTTTTGATTGGTGTATTCAGTGTCTAAAACCTTAGTATATCAAAGAAAATATTTGTGTTGCTGTGCACTCAGATGACCATATATCTGCAGAGTGGTATGTTGTAAGAGCACAACACTGGATCCCATACATGAGCAGTACGTAGAGAAAAAAACAAAGAGTTCGTGTAGTTCTGATAATGGCCTCTGAAGTTGACCAGGCTATAAACAACATGCCTTCAAGGGAGAGTAGGCACACTGATTTAGGCACATGAGTCACAGATAGAACAGAATGTGTCAACAAAAAGTCTTTTGAATATATATGTGTGCATGTACGTGTGGATATTTGTTGAGATAAACATAAATGCATGCATATATGTATTTACTGTTTTACAGCCTTTATTTCATTCATTTTTTTCTGTTGTAACAGGAAACAGCAACTGATCTTCAAGAATTAGCGAAAAATTTTTCTCACTTGGTAAATTACTGCAACAAACTGCTACCGTATCAAGTTTTAAGGTGAGTATCATATCAGATATCTCAGTGATTGACCTTCATGTTCCTTTATCTCTCTTCTCACATGCACATGTACACTCACACACACACACACACACACACACACACACACACACACACACACACACACACACACACACACACACAGAGAATAGTAACGCATTACTTTCCTCAGTAATGTATCACTCCTGTCTCCCCATCCACCTACTCACCGTCTCATCCACCCACTCGTGCATACCCACTAGTGGCACCTATACTAGTGGCACCTGTGCTAGTGGCACCTGTACTAGTGGCACCTGTACCCTCACCACCTTCCAACACAAAACATCAGAATCATTGAAGCTGCCACCTGCTTCCACTTGCCAAGTCCTGCACAAACTACCTAGTAACAGAGGGCCATGTACTGGTATGAATAGCAGACTTTAGAATTTTCCTGCTTTTACAGGAATTTCTCCGCCTCTTCTGTATCTGTCAGACACATTGCAGATCATACAGAAAGTTGCAGTGCAAACTGTGATGTAGGCTTTCTCTTTTCTTGAAACCCATTGCTTGCAAATCTTGTGGATGATTTGTTTTCGGAACTGGAGATAGATACATTTTGAAATATTGTTTTGCCTTTTCCTTCTCCTATTTTGATAGTTGATGTTCCCGTATCTGCCTAGTCCATGTTGGTATACAGTTGTTTGTATGTGTTTGTGATTAATGCATGTGATGTGTGTTTGTGCATACTTGATTACACATATGGGCACATGTGTGTGTGTGTGTGTGTGTGCATGTATGCATGCATGTGTGTGTGCATATATGTGTGTGTGTGTGTGTGTGTGTGTGTGTGTAGTCTGGAGGAAGAAAGTCGTGTGGATTATTGTCCGCCCATCCTGGCTGGCAAAAACAAAGACCTGCTGGCATCGCTGAAACGTTTCAACTCCGTCCTCCACAAGATCAGCACCTACCTGACGCTGCTGTCTATGCAGAGTGAGACCTCTTCCTGCTTCTTCTTGGTTTGACTGTACAGGTGTAACACTGTACACTGGCTGACTATAGTATACAGTGCCTTTTGATTTGACAGGTGTAACACTATACAATGGCTGACTATAGCATACAATGCCTGTATTAGTTCTGTAGCGTGGAGGGAAGGAAAAATGACTGGAAAATGTATGAAGAATATGACATTCATGTAGATCTGGCATTCTTTTCCTTTGTTTTAAGTTTTATTCCTTTCTTCATGTGCTAGCGTTACTGATTACATTTTCTTCCCCGTCACCTTTCATATTGTTTGGTGCCATTATCCTCATGTATCTCCTTCACATACTCAGAAATTTCCATGACTTCTGTATTTGCAGGTTTACGTTACTTGATGATAATGTCTGCAAAGAAGTGGAAAGAATTTATCGGAGGATTTAGGTCAGGTGCCGATGGACGTATTGATCTGCATAAATCTTGTGGGGAGCCAGACACTAGATGGGGAAGAATTCATGGCTTTGTTGCGGAGTCAGCTTGCATGTTTGTGTCCCTTTACGGGGCTTCACTATGTCTAGTGACACTGAAGATTGTCTCAAAGTCACCATAGATGTGTATGTGATGTCGAAATGGAGATCATCATAACACCAGGGTATATCGTTTGAGATGGTTGTTTTATGGTGATCAGTATTGTCAATTACATGCTTTTGTCTGTTCTTATTGATTGTGTCATAACCTAAAGTCGTTAAGAAATTCAGCGTCAAAATGTCTTGACTAGTAAGAGTCAAAGGGAAAGCACTGTTAGTTTGTATGGCTGCAAGTCGCGAGTGAAACTGAAAGCAGAGTCCGTGCTGTATATGTGATGTCAGTTAGCTAAGTCCTGTCATGTTTACAGCTCGTTGACCATATAGGCTACATCAGGCCCTGTGATGTCCGTAAGCTACATCAGGCCCTGTGATGTCAGTAAGCTACATCAGGCCCTATGATGTCAGTGAGCTACATCAGGCCCTGTGATGTCAGTGAGCTACATCAGCCCTGTGATGTCAGTAAGCTACATCAGGCCCTGTGATGTCAGTAAGCTACATCAGGCCCTGTGATGTCCGTAAGCTACATCAGGCCCTATGATGTCAGTGAGCTACATCAGGCCCTGTGATGTCAGTTAGCTAAGTCCTGTCATGTTTACAGCTTCTTGACCATATAGGCTACATCAGGCTCTGTGATGTCAGTAAGACACCCTTACCTCAGTCAGTTTTTGTTAAAGACGTATGATGGCAGAGTGAATACGTGTCCTTTTTAACAGGAATGTGGTCGCCCCAGTGAGGGTGCAAGGGGTCTTTCAAAGTGAATTGTCTCTTCACCTTCTGGAAGTTCTAAGTAATTTCCTCTTCACTGGAATTCCCTCGTACTCGGTGAACACTTGGGCTATCACGCTGCTAGTTGACGTAATGAGTTGTAAACAGATGTGATATGCTTGCTGTGTTTTTATAAGGACAGGACCTTTCTCTTTGCCAGTGTAGTAACAGTGCTTGCTGTGTTTTATAAGGACAAGACTTTTGTCTTTGCCAACGTAGTAACAGCCCAGATAGGACTTTGCACCTCAGGCTGGGCCTTGATGATGCGGGAACTGAAACAAACATGATGCGGTCAGCAGGACCAGTAGTTACAGTTGATTCACACACTCGCTAGTTTTCATTGGCACGATCTCTATCTGTAGTACATTGGTATACCCCTGTTCTTCTGGCCATTTGTGTATGGATTGGTTTAAACTGTATTTTGTGAGAAAGAAAATGGATACTGTGAGGATCCAGATGATTAAAGAAAAAAGAAAATCCTCTCATTTTGCATATGGAGAGGTGCAGGATCCTTTAGGAGAGTACAACAAACAATAATCATTTGAGGGCAGAGAGACTCAACAGTAAATATTTCTACAATACTGTTAGTGGCAACAGCTGCAGCCTAGGCAGTCACACCAGCCAGTGCTTTCCAACAACGGCTGTGTGAAACATGACATGAAGAACACTCAGGAACAGAAGCATGCTGAAGAAAATGGGCATTGACTGTGAGAATGAGACAAGTGTCCATTTCATGCAGTAGATGTGTGTGTGTGACGTCGGTCGTTGTGTGTGTGACGCTGGTTGTTGTGTGTGTGATGTTGGCCATTGTGTGTGTGATGTTGGTCGTTGTGTGTGTGTGATGTTGGTCGTTGTGTGTGTGACGTTGGTGGTTGTGTGTGTGTGACGTTGGTCGTTGTGTGTGTGACACATTGGTGGTTGTATGTGACGTTGGTCGTTGTGTGTGTGACGTTGGTGGTTGTGTGTGTGATGTTGGTGGTGGTGTGTGTGTGTGACGTTGGTGATTGTGTGTGTGTGACGTTGGTGGTTGTGTGTGTGTGACGGTGGTTGTGTGTGTGTGACGTTGGTGGTTGTGTGTGTGTGACGTTGGTCGTTGTGTGTGTGTGACATTGGTGGTTGTGTGTGACGTTGGTGGTTGTGTGTGTGACGTTGGTCGTTGTGTGTGTGATGTTGGTCGTTGTGTGTGTGACGTTGGTGGTTGTGTGTGTGTGACGTTGGTCGTTGTGTGTGTGACATTGGTGGTTGTGTGTGTGACGGTGGTGGTTGTGTGTGTGACATTGGTGGTTGTGTGTGATGTTGGTGGTTGTGTGTGTGACGTTGGCCGTTGTGTGTGTGACGTTGGTCATTGTGTGTGCGACAGGCAGACAGACGGGGAGTCATCCTGTGTCTAGTCACGGCAAGGCGTTCAGACTGCTGTCCAGGACTCTGGATCAGCTGCATGACGCTGCTGCTAGAGGTGGTTATTCGTCTGTCCTGTTGGGTTGTCTGTCTGTCTGTCTGTCTCTCCCTTGATTGGATTTCCTGCTTTTGTTTTATTTCGTTTCTACTTTTGTTCTTGTTTTACGTGTAATTTTCTTCATGTTGTTCATTTCATTTAGTATATTTTTCTTTGTTGCTTTTTGTTCTTCCTTCCTATTTTTTTCTCTGTACTCATTTATCTGTGGCTTCCGCTTATATCGTGACGTGTGAGGTTATCGGATGGGCTAGCATTCTAACCTTATTTACGGAAATTTTCTCGCGATCGATCGTGGTGCTCCCGGTTCTTGTCTATTTGCGTAACCGGTTCGAGGTTGATCAACATTTTCCATCGCCACGTCCATCGCGTTTTCTCTGCCTCCCTTTGTCCATCGGCCTTGCATTCTCACTCGCCTTTACGGCCTTTTCGCCCCTAAATTCCGATTTCTATCTCGCCGTTACTTGTACCACGATTCCACTATCTCATCTGCGACGATCGCGGGGTCGGTTTCGTCGCCATCTTGTTTTGCGCCGGTCTTCATTCCTTGTCGCACCAGCTTTCTAGCCCACGCTATTACACGTGGTTTGTCGTTCGGAATTTGCTTCCTACACTTGTTTTTACACCCCTCCCATTCATTGCCGCATTTTTCGATCGGCTTCGTGTGCGTGGCGATCGCATCGCCCTTCGGCATTGCTGTTACACGTGGCGTTACTCAGCACTTTTGGTTCACGCCACTGCCGTTGCTCACGCACGGTTTCGTTCATCGCTACTGCGTTTTCTGACACTGTGCGAGCTTGTTTACTTTTATATTTCCATTGTTATATTGCTATTGTGTGCGCACGTCGATCGACCTGTATACCCTCCTCGATCGACCGTCGTGTTAACGATCGTGTGCTCCGGTTTTTTTGCTCGGCGCCATTGCCCAAAATGGTGAAGGACTCGGTTGGGCCGAGCAGCTCTGACGTTCAGAGTTCGCTCGCTTTCCCCCGAGGACCAACGAGTTGGTTCCAACTCCGAGCAGACCGTTCTTCCCGCGGGAGAACGGACGGCCGCGGTAGTTGGAGACGACCTTCCCGCGAAGGGGACGCGGGACTTTCCCTCCTCTACCCGACCGCCGGACGCACGACCGTTGCGTTCGAAAAAGCTACTAGGCAATTGGCTGCTATTTCCAAATGCTTATCGTTCACCCTGCCCAGAAAATCAAAGGGCAAGGCCCCCCTTAAGGGATCCACTCAAGTCTAAGCATCCAAGCGGGATTCCGCTTCTCCTCCAGCCACCCTGCCTTCTAGCTTTCCGGCGCATAGTCAGACATCCGTTTACTATGCCCAGTCACGCGACCCTCGGCCCCGGGGACCTTTGCCGAGGCGCGGACAGGCACGGGTGACGGTTTTGGACTGGAACCTCCACCCGTCACTCGCATTTATGAGACGCGCGGGTCCACGTCTCCCCCCCCCCCCATCTGGACTCGCCGTCTCACGACGCTCTCTCACGACGCTCTTCCCCACCGTGCACAGGTGCAGCCAACACCCCTGCACGAGGAGCGTCCCGTTATCTCCGGACGCAGTTTTATGGCCACGTCATGGCAAGACCATGCACATGACCATAACTGGGGGCGTATGGGAACACCGAGTGCCCTCCACCGGTTGTGAACATACACAAGGACGGCCGATCTACCCCCCTCGCCCCGTCGCAGGTTCCCCTAGGGGTTCAGGACGCTGGGGGTCCGACCTACTCGGCCCCCCTTTTGGGCAACGTCCTCGGTCCCGTTCCTCCGGGGGGAGGATCTACCAGCGGGACCACGGGTAACCGGCCCTATTCCCCTGGGTCCCAGCGCACTCCTGGGGGGGGGGGGGACGACATACCATGGTCGAACACTACCCCCCCTCTGCTGCTCAAGGTTACCCCCCGTCCCCCGGGGAGTCCCTGCACAGTACCCTGGGCCGCCACAGCCCGCTTATCTCCCCGGGGACCAGTGGCTCTATGCCCCCCGAGAGAGACCAGTGACTTTACACCCACTCCCAACCGGAACAGCTATATGGTCGCTTGTGGCACCCAATCTCACAGACCTGGGTCGACCTTGGTCTCCCACCTCGGGCTCTGTCCGATCGGCAGTCCGGGCTCTCCCACCCTAGCCCGTCTGCCGAGCACAGAGCCACGAGGGGCCCCCCCCCCCCCCCCCCCCCCCCCCCCCCCCCCCCACCCCCAACGAGGCGGGACCCCACGGGCCCCGCCCACCCCCGCAGATGCCCCTGAGGAGGACCTACCTTCCCAATTCGACTCCCCCCACCCGGAGGACGACGACGACGATGAGGACCTCTTCTCATCCCTTTTACGATATCCGCACCATTGACCGGTTTTCGACCGGACTTGGAGTCGAGGGAAGCCCCCCTCTGCCGATATCTTGGCCTTCCCTGACATCGTCGGGCCGCCCCCAGCCCCCGCAAACTCAGGCTCGTCGCTCCTCAGTCCCTCACTCGCTGTGGCTGTGGAGTCCGGCAATCGCGCCAGGGGTGCAGACGCCGTCCCCCCCCCCGGGTCAAGACCTTCCCCCCGCGCCCAATGCGACCCCCCCTTCGGCTCCCTCCTCGGGACCCGCAGGAAGCACCCAGTGACCTCCCTCTTTGCAGAGACAATCCGGCGACCAGGGAGTGGGCCATCCCAGTCTGATTGTCGCCTGATGCCCAACCGGGCCCCCCCCCTTCGGGCACCATCTCCTTTAAAGCATTAAAGGACTGGGACCGAGTAGCCCGGATGGGCATCTTACACATCATTGCAGGGCATGCCTACCTTACCATGCTCTTGCAGAGGGCGGAGGTACTCTGGCCTGGGGATGACGGCGCCGTCCCAGTGCCTTCGGACATACCTCCGAACCACACCATGAGGACGAATCTCGCTTATTCAGCGATCCCTTTATGCGACACCTAGTCAACAGGATATCGCATCACTTGTCGGCTGCGGCGGACAGCGCAGCAACAAGCCACTTCTATTGCCTGCTAGTGGCCAGAAACGCGGTGCTTTCACGCTCTTCACTCCCCGGCACTCAAGGCTTCCCTTCGGTGTGTCCCGGGCCAGGATCACTCGCACTTTGGCGAGTACTCCACCTCGGATATGTCCCTTTCGGTCGAGAAACGCATGCAGGCGGCGTCCTTTGCCCCCCGCCCCAGCCCGCCCTTCCCCCTCCCCCCTATTGGTCTTACCCCAGGTCCATCGGGCCCACACCGTATCCCCGACAAGCCCCATCTCCCAACGCCGGGCCGGCTAAGCGCCCTCTAGATTCGCAGAGGTCGAAATCGAAACCTCGCCGCCAGCAACTCCATTTTCGGTTCGGCCAACAGGCACGCCCTCTCCAGTGACTAGGGGACACACCGCGGTGGGCACGGAACAGGAACAACCCGCCCACCAGGCCCAACCCCGGGTTTTACTCCCACCTGTTCGTGATCCCCAAACCCTCGGGGAGATGGAGGCCCATCCTCGACCTCTCTCCCCGCCCTCCCAGATCAGGGACTCCATCCACCACCTAGATTGGGCCACCTCCATAGATCTGAAGGATGCGTACTTCCAGATCCTCCTTTACCCGGCTCACAGACGTTACCTCCGGTTCGTCTGGCAGGGTCGGGTGTTCCGGTTCAAAGCTCCCCCTTGGTCTCTCCCTGGCACCCTTCCTCTTCACGAAGGTTGTCAAGGAGATGGCCGCCCTAGCCAGACAGGAGGACATGCGCCTCCTGGTGTACCTCGACGACTGGCTTGTCCTGGCCTCCTCCCGGGCTCAGTGCTGAGCCCACACCACGCGCCTCCTCAGGCTCTGTTCCACCCTGGGTTTTTTGTAACCAACCCCTCAAATGCGAACTCATCCCCAGTCAGAGGTTCTATTTCCTGGGCATGAGTTTCGACACGATTGCCATGAAGGTCGCCCCGTCCCCAGAGAGGTCCGCTGGGATAGTGGACCTCTTCTTTCGCCTCTTAGGGATGATGAAGTCCCTTTCAGCCCTCATCCGCTAGGTCGGGTCCCCAAACCCCAGCTGCAGAGGGAGTTCCGTCGTCGGCGGTCCCAGACCTCGGACCGCTGGGCCCTGACCATTCCCCACGGCCACTGGTTCTCTGGCGCCACGGACGACTGGCTACGGGTCTTCGTGGCCGAGTGGTTAAGGACGATAGAGACTAGAAATCTATTGGGGTCCCGCACAGGTTCGAATCTTGTCGACGACGTTGTTTTTTTAGACAATCCGTCCACTTTGACCACCGGCGTTCCAATCTCTCTCCCAACTCAGTCCCTCAAACTGTACACGGACGCCTCCAACTCGGGCTGGGGGGCCCACTTGGGGGACAGTCATGCCTCGGGGGTGTGGGACGCACAGATGGCACGCCTCCACATCAAGATATTAGAATTGGAAGCGGTCAGGCTGGCCTTCCTCCACTTCCAACACCTAATCTCGCCCAACTGGTTCTCCTCCTCACGGACACACACGTTGGTAGCCCATTACATCAACAAAGGGGGGGGGGGGGGGGGGGGGGGGGGGGGGGGGGGGGGGGGGGCGGCCTCTCCTACGGACAGAGGCCCTTCGCTGGTGCCACGCACGGGGAACCACCCTCCGTGCGAGACATACAGCAGGGACACGCAACATCCTGGCAGACTCTCTCAGCCGCTCAGGGATCCTTCTGCACACAGAGTGGACCCTGAACAAGCTGACGCTAACCACAGTATGGGAGCACTGGTTCAAGCCCATGGTCGACCTCTTGGCGACCCGCTTCAACCATCGCCTTCCCATGTATGTCTCTCCCGTCCTGGATCTCCGAGCGTACGCAGTCGATGCGCTCTCCCTCCCCCTGGACGGGACTCATCGCGTACACCTTTCCCCCTTCCCAATACTTCACAAAGTGATCAGGAAGGAAGGCCAGGCTGGAGAGACCCAAACTCATCCTTATAACCCCGTGGTGGCCGGCCCAGTTGTGGTTCCCAGACCTCAGGTCCCTAACTCACGTTCCCCCCCCCCTCTCCAGCTAGCCCCTCGGTGGGACTTGCTCAGACAACCTCGCTCGGGCCTCCCTCACTCCACCCCCCCCCAGATGCTTCGCCTACACGCTTGGCTGATATGCCAACCAAATTGCGACCACCGGTCCCCCCTCCCCCCCCCCGCGGACAGACCCCGTCTCCGTGTCCTAGATACCCTGACAGAAGCGGGGGCATCGCAGTGATTACGGGACTTGGCCTTGGCCTCGCGTAGGACCAGCACCGAGTCCCTCTACAATTACCGATGGGAGAGATGGGTCACATGGTGCACGGCTAACTCGGTCCCCTACCCCTACCCCCCCTCCCTCATCCAGATAGGCAATTTCCTATCCCATCTTTCGTCCTCTCGAAAGCCCTCTGCTAGTTCCATTTGGGGCTACGATCGGCCGTATGCACCACCATCCGTCAGTTGGGCGGCCCATCATTCGACAATGACTTCTCAGACAACTATCTCGGGGGGGGCCCTGGCCCTACGGGAAGCTCAGTCCCCTAGGCGCGCTCCCATGTGGGACCTCTTTCTGGTTCTTGACTCCCTCAGAAAACCCCCTTTCGAGCCCCTCCGCGCTATTCCCTTTGACATTCTCCCTTCAAGACCACCCACCTTCTCTCCCTGGCCTCAGCCAGGAGAAGAAGTGGGATTCATGCCCTCAGTGGTGACCCTCGGGACATTGCCTTTCACAGAGACGGCTCGGTCTCGCTTAAGTTCCTGCCGGTTCTTAGCGAAGAACCAGGAACCAGGCACGTCCTCTCCTTCCCTGGTTATCCGCTCCCTAGCGGATATCTTAGGCAGCGAAGGCGGCGGGGACATGGGACCTGTGTCCCTGTGTCTCTAGGTGCCTCTCAGATACTACTGGGAGCGTTCCCGCCCCAGGCGTTCCTCTCAGAGAAGCCTCCTTATTTCCATCTACCCCATCAGCAAGAAAGACATCTCGGCGGGCTCGATTTCTAGGTGGCTATCCAATACTATCAAATCTGCCTATGCCCAGGCCCACAAAGACCTCCCAGCCCTTTCCCCTCGAGCCCACGAGGTCAGAGCGCTGGCCACGTCCACAGCGTTCCAGCACTCTGTCCCCGTGCGCCATCTCCTGGAGGCAGCCTACTGGCGTTCGGAGAACCCTTTCATAAACTTTTATCTAAGGGACATCCGCATGACCAGGGCTGATGGTTCTAAAGGGGTTTCATTTGTGGCGGCCAATGCAGCCATAACAGTTAACCCAGGAACCATTAGGGCGCTCAGCCCTCCTCCTATTCCTTTAAATTCTGCTATGGTGACATGGTATAGTATACGACGCCAAAATGGGGAGTTTGTATTATATTATACTCCCTGTTTGGCTAAGTATACTTACCATGTCAGACTCTAATGCCCGCCCCCTACCTTCCCCCTAGCGCGCCATGGGGTTGCCTTGCGCGCAGGCTTGGATGAGTGTGTGGTGTCCTCTCTTGTCTCCTTGGTTACTTCTGCTGGAAAGGTCAGTTAGGCTTCTTTCTTCTTCTTTTGTGGCATTCATTGTCATGGTTGATTGTATAATGGTGTCTCATGTGGGGGCCATGTATTTGTATGTGTGTATGTGGGGGGGGGGGGGGGGGGGTTTGCATGCCTCAATGATAGTATATTTCTGTGTATTGTGTGTTTTAGTGGATGTGTCTGTCTGTCTGTATCTGGATCTGTGTATCTCTTTGTGTATATGTTTGCGCATGTACATGTGTGTGTGTGTGTGTGTGTGTGTGTGTGTGTGTGTGTGTGTGTGTGTGTGAGGCTCAGCTGTCGTTCTTAAAGGTGCTTGTTTTACTTGTAACCTCTAAGCCAGTCAGTAGATGAAGAAGACCCACATATGTCGTTTTAAGTAGCCTGTTGGGCTTTCTGTATAAATGTATTTTGGTTGACCATTAAGTAAGCATGGACATTCAGCTTATTTATTCAAGATCTCATTCCTGATTTATCTTGCAGACTGAGAAGTATATTCTCCAAACAAATGAATGTCATGAAAGTGTGGGAAACGAATTACAGCTTTAAATGGAAATGTCCAAGCATTTTTTTTTTTTTTTTGTGACTAATCAGTAGCTGAATAATAAAGCAATGAAAAATAGTTTTGTAATTTTGTTTATTGAATGATTAAATGCCATGGAAATTGCTTTGAAATGAAAATTTTATTTATTTATTTATTTATATTGTTTGCTTTTAAATGAGCCACAAGGCTATTGCATGAAACTTGTTGATCATCAGATTCAGTTTGGCTTAGACATGATTACCTGCCGAATCAGAACTTGAGTCAGACATGAAATTTTACCAAATTCAAAATTTGGTCAAATCTGACTTATAGGTTAGTTCATTTTTCACCCAAGCTAGTGCAGTGTGTATTCATGACTGCATTTTTTTTTTTTAAAAATGAACATATGCAATATGCCTCTTTTGTATTTCACATTCCTCTTATAAACTCAAATGTGAATGTGAAATGTTTTTCACATTCCTCTTATAAACTCAAATGTGAATGTTGTAAATAAAAATAAAACCAGTAAAAAGTTAGCAAATTGATTTAGCATGCTTTAATTTATGATTTTACAGTTAATCGTATGACTTCCAAACTCTATTTGAGAGTAAAATTTTAGTCCTGTTCCATTTCATATTACTACATTGTTGATAGCCATTGTGGAGTTTTCAAACTTACATTCCTTTTTATTTTCATTTATTGCAACTTTTCCCTATACTAATATAATAACCACTTTATTTGTGTACTTTAACATGACAACATGACAATAATGTTTGTACATCTGTTTTTCCGCAACATTGCCTTTAAGGTTGATGTAAACACAGAACATGAAATAATTGTTAGACTTCAGCACAGGTAACTACCTAAATAATAGTTCTATGAAATTGCACTTGTCGATAAAACTTGCATAACTAAACATTTCAATCACAGGATTGTGCATACAATACAGCGTACAGAAAAGTGTACCTCAAACTTAAGATTGATATCAGACATAAAAAGTACATAGAGTAAAACTCTTTTAAAAAAGTCATTCATGCTGGCATGGGTACAAAAACCCATTTCGTACTCAATCTGCCTTAACACAAGAACATTCGAATACACTCATTAACACAGTCCTCTACACACACAAAATGTCTGCTTCTGCATCCTTTCCTTTTGATGACATTTATGGGGTGCAATGTCCCAACCCTGTCAATTTGGTGTAAAGCTTTAGTGAAATGATGGTGGATATTTGGCACTTTTCATATACTCTGTGTGGGATATTTAGAACAAAATTCGTTATGATGATTTTTTGACAATTCTTTTTTATAAAATCCCGTCTCCCATTGGGTTTCAGATGTCCGCGTTCATGGTGGATAACCTGGAGTTCTTGACAGAGAGCACAGGGTGTCGTACCTCAAGTAGTGGTGTTGAAGTGCAGCCGTCCAGTGAAGGGCCACGCTTCCATCCTCAAGTCACTGAATTCCAGCATCGAGCGGCCAGATTCCTGACTTCTCTCAACTCACAGGTGGGGTTCGATGGGACAGGTGTCATGAGGAGGGTTCAAGGCATGATAAAGGGATTTAGGTATTATTTCTTAAAAGCTTTTTTTTTTTTTTTTTTTTTTTTTTTTTCCCTTCTTCTTATATCCTGCATTACTTTTAAAGGGTGTTTTGTTAATGCAATTGTGTAGGTGTGGGTCTGTAGAATAATTATATCTGAAGAAAGTGAAAAATTGCGTTTATCATTAAGAAATATTAATGTGTGTGTGTGAGAAAAATCTGTCATAACTTGAAACAGTAATTGTATTCTCTCGGTCTGTCCATTCCACATGCTGTCATTTTCTTTTTTTTTGCTGTCTCCCTTTCATCCGTCGTGAAACCTTGCCTGTCCGTTTTTGTGCATGTGCCCTCCTCCTGGGACCCAGGCACGCCCAGACTCTGTGCCGCACCGCACAGCTAGAGAGAACCGCTGTGTGTTGGCCAACTCCGTGGAAAGCCGGGAAGGGTTGGGCCGCCAGATGGCACTGTTCCAAGAGCGGGCAGGGCGTCTGGAGCAGGACAAGGAACACTTGGTCCTGGAGATGCAGCTCTTGAAGGTCAAGTACGACGCTGAACAACAGGTGGGTGGGAAGGGGAAGGAGGGTGGAGGACACGGTTAATGCAGTCATGGAGGGAGGGTGTGGGTGTGGAGATGCAGCTCTTGAAGGTCAAGTACGACACTAAACTGTAGGTAGGTGGGGAGGGGAAGGAGAAGGTCGCATGGAGCAGGATATTGTCAGAGACATGTGTCTGTGGAGAAGGCAGCGTGTCAGAGACGTGTGTCTGTGGAGAAGGCAGCGTGTCAGAGACGTGTGTCTGTGGAGAAGGCAGCGTGTCGGAGACGCGTGTCTGTGGGAAGGCAGCGTGCAGCAGAGTATTGTCAGAGACGTGTGTCTGTGGAGAAGGCAGCATGTCAGAGACATGTGTCTGTGGAGAAGGCAGCGTGTCAAGAGACATGTGTCTGTGGAGAAGGCAGCGTGTCAGAGACGTGTGTCTGTGGAGAAGGCAGCATGTCAGAGACATGTGTCTGTGGAGAAGGCAGCGTGTCAGAGACATGTGTCTGTGGAGAAGGCAGCGTGTCAGAGACATGTGGAGAAGGAGCAGCGTGTCAGAGACAGTGTCTGTGGAGAAGGCAGCGTGTCAGAGACGTGTGTCTGTGGAGAAGGCAGCGTGTCAGAGACAGAGACGTGTGTCTGTGGAGAAGGCAGCGTGTCAGAGACGTGTGTCTGTGGAGAAGGCAGCGTGTCAGAGACGTGTGTCTGTGGAGAAGGCAGCGTGTCAGAGAAGTGTGTCTGTGGAGAAGGCAGCGTGTCAGAGAGACATGTGTCTGTGGAGAAGGCAGCGTGTCAGACATGTGTCTGTGGAGAGGGCAGCGTGTCAGAGACATGTGTCTGTGGAGAAGGCAGCGTGTCAGAGACGTGTGTCTGTGGAGAAGGCAGTGTCAGAGACGTGTGTCTGTGGAGAAGGCAGCGTGTCAGAGACATGTGTCTGTGGAGAAGGCAGCGTGTCAGAGACGTGTGTCTGTGGAGAAGGCAGCGTGTCAGAGACATGTGTCTGTGGAGAAGGCAGCGTGGAGCAGAGTATTGTCAGAGACATGTGTCTGTGGAGAAGGCAGCGTGTCAGAGACGTGTGTCTGTGGAGAAGGCGTGTCAGCAGAAGGCAGTGTCAGAGACATGTGTGTCTGTGGAGAAGGCAGTGGAGCAGAGTATTGTCAGAGACGTGTGTCTGTGGAGAGGCAGCGAGCAGGCAGCGTGTCAGAGACGTGTGTGTCTGTGGAGAAGGCAGCGTGGAGCAGAGTATTGTCAGAGACGTGTGTCTGTGGAGAAGGCAGCAGTCAGAGACGTGTGTCTGTGGAGAAGGCAGCGTGTCAGAGACATGTGTCTGTGGAGAAGGCAGCGTGCAGCAGAGTATTTGTCAGAGACGTGTGTCTGTGGAGAAGGCAGCGTGTCAGAGACATGTGTCTGTGGAGAAGGCAGCGTGTCAGAGACATGTGTCTGTGGAGAAGGCAGCAGTCAGACGTGTGTCTGTGGAGAAGGCAGCGTGTCAGAGACATGTGTCTGTGGAGAAGGCAGCGTGGAGCAGAGTATTGTCAGAGACATGTGTCTGTGGAGAAGGCAGCGTGTCAGAGACGTGTGTCTGTGGAGAAGGCAGCGTGGAGCAGAGTATTGTCAGAGACATGTGTCTGTGGAGAAGGCAGCGTGTCAGAGACATGTGTCTGTGGAGAAGGCAGCATGTCAGAGAAGATAGCATGTCAGAGACGTGTGTCTGTGGAGAAGGCAGCATGTCGGAGACGTGTGTCTGTGGAGAAGGCATTGTCAGAGAGACGTGTGTCTGTGGAGAGCAGTCATGGAGCAGGGTATGTCAGAGACGTGTGTCTGTGGAGAAGGCAGCATGGAGAAGGGTAGCGTGTCAGAGAAGGCAGCGTGTGTCTGTGGAGAAGGCAGCATGGAGCAGGGTATTGTCAGAGATATGTGTCTGTGGAGAAGGCAGCGTGTCAGAGACGTGTGTCTGTGGAGAAGGCAGCGTGCAGCAGAGTATTGTCAGAGACGTGTGTGTCTGTGGAGAAGGCAGCGTGCAGCGTATTGTCAGAGACATGTGTCTGTGGAGAAGGCAGCGTGTCAGAGACATGTGTCTGTGGAGAAGGCAGCGTGTCAGAGACATGTGTCTGTGGAGAAGGCAGCATGGAGCAGAGTATTGTCAGAGATGTGTGTCTGTTTGCGAGATTGTCATGAAAACAGTCCGGGCAGGGGGTGTGTTTTTGGGTAAGGCCTAGGGAATGGCCAGTTTCCCCCAAGTTTTGTTTCTGAAAATCATCTGTCTGATAATATCAGTCTAAACAGTTTATGTCGACAGAAAAATACTAGTAACAAACCTGAAGCATCATCCTCAATCACCATACACAAGAGGTCTCATATTCTGTAGTCCTTCATGTCATGCTGTCATGGTGACTTGAGTTTTTCATTTCTTCGCCACGTCTATGCCCTTGATGAGGCTGTGTCTGGCAAATTCATAGCGACTGTCACTGGAGGAAGGTGATGGAGCCCTCCCGAGGGAGAGCTTACTCAGCTGTCTCCATGACTAAGCAATTATTGTTTAGAAAGAGGGGGGGTTAGTTTCCGCCGAGGCGTATTGACGAACAAAGTACACAAGCACCACTGGAGTGACCTCGGGTCTTCTTCAGTGCAGTGTTTCTTCCAGTGAGTTGCGTCATGATATCTTGACATTGACTGCTCCCTGTGGATCAAAGATGTTGGGGCTTTGGCAGGATAAGATGTTTGTGGCTGTGGACAGGAGCCAGAATGAGAGTTGTGGCTGTCGACAGGGAGTTGTGGCTGTAGACATGAGAGTTGTTTTGCTGTCGACAGGGAGACCAGAATGAGAGCTGTGGCTGTGGACAGTGAGCCAGTGTGAAAGTTGTGGCTGTGGACAGGGGCTCAGTGAGAGTTTGTGGCTGTGGACAGGGAGCCAGAATGAGAGTTGTGGCTGCTGTGGACAGGGAGTCAGATGAGAGTTGTGGCTGTGGACAGCGAGCCAGTGTCTCCTGAGAGTTGTGGTGGCTGTGGACAGGAGCCAGAATGAGAGTTGTGGCTGTGGACAGGGGCCAGAATGAGAGTTGTGGCTGTGGACAGGGAGTCGGAGATGAGAGTTGTGGCTGTGGACAGGAGCCAGAATGAGAGAGTTGTGGCTGTGGACAGGGAGTCAGAATGAGAGTTGTGGCTGTGGACAGGGGCCAGAATGAGAGTTGTGGCTGTGGACAGGGAGGCAGATGAGAGTTGTGGCTGTGGACAGGAGGACAGCCAGTGTGAGGAGCCAGAATGAGAGTTGTGGCTGTGGACAGGGGCTGGAATGAGAGTTGTGGCTGTGGACAGGGATCAGAATGAGAGTTGTGGCTGTGGACAGGGAGCCAGAATGAGAGTTGTGGCTGTGGACAGGGGCCAGAATGAGAGTTGTGGCTGTGGACAGGAGCCAGTGTGAGAGTTGTGTGGCTGTGGACAGCGAGCCAGTGTGAGAGTTGTGGCTGTGGACAGGGAGTCAGAATGAGAGTTGTGGCTGTGGACAGGGAGCCAGAATGAGAGAGTTGTGGCTGTGGACAGGGGCCAGAATGAGAGAGTTGTGGCTGTGGACAGGGGTCAGAATGAGAGTTGTGGCTGTGGACAGGGAGCCAGAATGAGAGTTGTGGCTGTGGACAGGGAGCCAGAATGAGAGTTGTGGCTGTGGACAGGGAGCCAGTGTGAGAGTTGTGGCTGTGGACAGGGAGCCAGAATGAGAGTTGTGGCTGTGGACAGGGAGCCAGAGAGAGTTGTGGCTGTGGACAGGGAGCCAGAATGAGAGTTGTGGCTGTGGACAGGGAGTCAGAATGAGAGTTGTGGCTGTGGACAGGGGCCAGAATGAGAGTTGTGGCTGTGGACAGGGGCCGAATGAGAGTTGTGGCTGTGGACAGGGGGCCAGAATGAGAGTTGTGGCTGTGGACAGGGGAGCCAGAATGAGAGTTGTGGCTGTGGACAGGGGGCAGAATGAGAGTTGTGGCTGTGGACAGGGAGCCAGAATGAGAGTTGTGGCTGTGGACAGGGCCAGAATGAGAGTTGTGGCTGTGGACAGGGAGTCAGAATGACAGAGTTGTTGGCTGTGGACAGGGAGCCAGAATGAGAGTTGTGGCTGTGGACAGGGGCCAGAATGAGAGTTGTGGCTGTGGACAGGGAGCCAGAATGAGAGTTGTGGCTGTGGACAGTGAGGCAGAATGAGAGTTGTGGCTGTGGACAGGGAGCCAGAATGAGAGTTGTGGCTGTGGACAGGGAGCCAGAATGAGAGTTGTGGCTGTGGACAGGGCCCAGAATGAGAGTTGTGGCTGTGGACAGGGGGGCCAGAATGAGAGTTGTGGACAGGGGCCAGAATTGGCTGTGGACAGGGAGCCAGAATGAGAGTTGTGGCTGTGGACAGGAGAGTCAGAATGAGAGTTGTGGCTGTGGACAGGAGCCAGAAATGAGAGTTGGCTGTGGCTGTGGACAGGGAGTTGTGGCAGACAGGGGAGAGTGAGTGGTGGCTGTGGACAGGAGCCAGAATGAGAGTTGTGTGCTGTGGACAGGAGCTGAGAGTTGTGGCTGTGGACAGGGGCCAGAATGAGAGTTGTGGCTGTGGACAGGGAGCCAGAATGAGAGTTGTGTGGCTGTGGACAGGAGCCAGAATGAGAGTTGTGGCTGTGGACAGGGGCCAGAATGAGAGTTGTGGCTGTGGACAGGGAGTCAGAATGAGAGTTGTGGCTGTGGACAGGGAGTCAGAATGAGAGTTGTGGCTGTGGACAGGGAGCCAGAATGAGAGTTGTGGCTGTGGACAGGGAGTCAGAATGAGAAGAGGCACAGAAGATGAGACAACAAACAAAAAAGTAACGTTGCGTTTTGCACCTGTCTCTCTCTCCACTCCTACTCCTGTTGGTGTCTTAAAGAAATTTGTGAATCACAGTGGTTAGAAAGTTAGTGGCACCAGGACCCCATATCTGGCCTTGGCTGACCATTTGCACACGCCTGGTGTTTTGCATCATTTGACAAATGAGTGAACTTGATGACCACAGCATGCCTACGATTGTGTGCAGAAAGCAAAGACGTTACAAAGAGAACTGAAGGTGTTACACAGCAGCAGGGCTCCACCGATGGGACGACTGATGTGAAAAGACGATGGTGACATGAGCAACAATATCGCCGTTCCATCTTCTGCAGAGTGGCGTACTGACTCCATGGGATCCACAGGGCTCATAGAAACTTCCATTGTAAGATTAACTTTGATTGGTGCGTTGTCTGAAAGTTTGGATTGGTTGGTTTTGAGAAGTGTGCACAGCCTCAGTCACACACCACACCACACACATACACACGGGCAAACGCCATGCTCACACATGCACACCATTATTGTTTTAAGTGTTTGTAAGATATGTTTGGTACACATGCATCTTTTTTTTTTTTTTGGCACCTAAAATGTAACTTGTTGCCAAAAATATCTGTTAGCAATGCTGTATCGGTATCAAAGGAAACTTATGACAGGAAATATGTATACACTGTAAATTTTTGGCAACAAGGCATTACATTTTGTTTTTAGGAATCTGAAGATATGGCTTATTCTTAAGCAAGCTGTGTATGGAGTGATCAGTTTCACACCCTTTTTAAGCTGACGTCATACAAAGTCTAAATTAAGTAAATGTGTGTGAGTATCAGTGATGACCGAGTCCTAGAACACTGAGCTGTGAACCAAAAGGGTAATGAAGGGTAATGGGTTCAAATCCCAGGGGTGTGTTGTGTGAAGAGGGGAACAGGAATGGTCCCATACCTAGGTTAAGGTGTGTGCAGACAAAACTATTGCAGGAATTCCTTCTCTGTGTATACACACAAAGTTGATCAATTTTTTTTGTTGAAAATCATGTAATCCATTTTTTTTTACATGGCTTGCAGGAGGTGGTGGGGAGGGGAGGTGGGGGTTTATACCTTTTCACACCTTTGCTTTACATCCCATCCCTCCCTCTCCCCCACTCTCTAACTGTGAATGAAATTTGAAGAATAACTTGTTGAAACATGCATAATAATCCCCCTCCACAGGTACATTTGGATAAGATTGGAGGAAAGACCATTTTTCAGATATTTTTCTAGCAAAGTTATAATCAAAAGCGAAAAAAAAACATTGTTCAGAGATGTCGAGCCTTATGTGATTTTTAGTTTTTGAAAGGGAACATTTTTCATCTGATCTGACATTTCAGAGAGAAAAAAAACTTTAATGAAAATCTGGCTTTTTTGTAGAAAATCTGCGTTAATGAATTTTAAAGGGAATTTTAAAATAGTCCACCAACAGGTCAACAAACGACATTACAACACACATTGTGTTTCGACCAAGAGGTGAAAATGCGTCCTGACTTGTCTTGTATTTGTTTGTCCATGTTGGCTGGCAGATTTAGTTTCAATTCCTTTTAATAATTTGTTTCAATGTCCGCCCTGCAGTCACTCACTTTGAAACCAAGTGTTTCAATGATTTGTTATAACCTATTTTGAGAGCTGACTTCAGCAAGATACGCCATGATCGTTCAAAGCCTGCTCCTACATTGGGTGTCTACAGTTTTTTCTTTTTGCTTGCTTTGTGTTTTTTGTTTGGTTGGTTCATGTGGCTAGTGTGACTTTTTAACATTGATCAATAACTGGATGCCATATCTGTTTTATGTACGTTATCCACATTACAAGTCGGATTTAGTGTGTTAGTGGTTTCAAATCTAAATTGGTAAGTTATCCCCATTTACAATTCTGATAGGGGCAGAATTGTTATTTGGGTAGAACTGTAAGGTCTTTCTAAATTTGGTGAAAAATAATTTTCCTCTCAGTGATCTGGGCTGACTTTTAGTCTTTCTGACTGCATGGGAATTGTTCATCAGGAGGCTGGTTAATGCCCCAGAATTGGTCTGTGAGATGAAGATTTATTTATTTTTACCTTCAAACTACAAATCGACCTGTCCACCATTTACCCTTATTACTGCTCTGCCCATAATCACCCATTGAGGGTGACTGGACGTATCATGTCCAGATAAGTTTTTTGTTGGAAGGATTGAGCATTAAGATGTGGCCCTTTGCGCTTGTAGCTTTCACTTCATGGGTTGTCATTCCTGTGTGCTTTAAAACAAGCCCTAAAATAGATCAAATATTTTGTGTTTCTTTTCATCTGTAATCAGATGTGACAGTCACAGATATAGTAAATATGGGTGGGAGTAGGTATTCTCCGTATTAGAGGGATTTCCATATTGGCATTTTTGCAATTTTTTTTCACAAACTCCGTTTGCACTGCTGAAGGATGTGTTGCACTGGTTCTCTGATCCTTGTTTTTTACTTTTCCACCTCGACTTGGTTGGTTGCCATCCTTGTTTGAGATGCGAGTCTTCCACCGTGTCCTGCCAAAATGCATTTTCGTAGAGGCCATCTTGACAAGTTGTGAACAAAGCCATCAGAAATCAGTGGAGGAATGAGAAGGTCGACAAACCAGAAAGCGGAGGACTGAAATCACAAAACCATCAGAAATAAGTGGAGGAATAAGAAAGGTTGAAAAACCATCAGAAAAGCGGAAGAATCTGGATCGATAAATCAGTGGAGGAATGAGAAAGTCGACAAAACCATCAGAAATAAGTGGAAGGAATGAGAAAGTGGACAAAAACCATCAGAAATAAGTGGAAGAATGTGAAAGTCGACAAAACCATCATAAATAGCGGAGAAGGGTCGACAAAAGCCATCAGACATAAGTGGAGGAATGAGAAGGTTGACAAAGTCATCAGACATAAGTGGAGGAATGAGAAGACAGGTCCATCAATAAGTGGAGGAATGAGAAGGTTTGACAAAATCAGACATGGAGGAATGAGAAGGTTGACAAAGCCATCAGACATAAGCAGAAGGAATGAGAAGTTCCAGAAGGAGGAGCAGAATTTAAGGTGCAGATAAGGTGATTTATGGGTGAAAAAAAAAATTGACGAGCCAGGTCTGGCGTGGTGTACGCTGAGTTCCATGCAACTCAAAATTTGAAGTATGCGTTAAACAGACTCAAGCCTTTGGATGTTCATGCAGTGGATCCCTCAAACAGAGACGTTTCAGCGGCTCAAAGTCGCACGAGCACTCTCCCAGCTACACAGCCTGTGCTTGCACGACCTTCAAAGGGGACGGTGTTACTGATGTAAAAATTACTGTTTGTAGTTGTTCTGTGGTTCTGTTGTTTTTGTCTGAAATAGTTTAAACTATATAGTACTGAGAAGTATAAAAACTCAGGGTTGTATTAAAGATGAACGCAGTAAACTGTCCAGTCCACAAATGTCAAGTTTTTGTCAGCGTCTGGAGTGCAAAGCCCCCAACCCCCAGCAGGGCATTAACCCTGCACCCTTCCAGAGGCCTTAGGCAGCTCATGAGCACACTCCCCCCCCCCCCCCCCCCCCGCCCCCACAAACTTTTCAGTATTACAAACATTTCTCACTCCCCCCCCACCCATCCATGTTGTAAGCCAAAGCCATAGTGACAGAGGGCAGTCCATGTAACATGACTGTGGACACTATAGCAGCCTGGGCATTGCTAATGGACGATAGTATTCTTGATGTTGGTGTAGTCAATATGGATGTGTTTGAAACTCAAACATTACTGACATAGACTTACCGAGATTATCCTGGTCGGTGTTGTCCATTTTCAGACCTTCACACAACAGCTGGTAAGTCATAAGCATCAGCCAAACTCAGCCTAACACATCTACATCAGAGTGCATCCACCACTAGATTTTTATTAAAAATTTGGTAAGATTTGGATTGCAGTTGGGGTGTGTGTTTTGGATTGTCTTTGTTTGTTTGTTTTTTTGTTTCTAAACAGCATCTCAGATCGAATGAATGCACTGAGAGCATTAGAAAATTAGTTGGACAGTTTTGTTTGTATAACATCAGAACAACTTGATAGTTAAAAGATTTATAATGGGATAAACATTTGTTCTGTTTCAGCTTATAACATCAGGACAACTTGATAGTTAAAAGAATGTAAAAAGACTTGATAATGGGCATGAACAACATCAGGACAACAAATGGGATGAACTTCAGCTGTATAAACATCAGGACAACTTGATAGTTAAAAAGACTGATAATGGGATTGTAAAAGACTGATAATGGGATGAACATCTTGTTCTGTTTCAGCTGTATAACATCAGGACAACTTGATAGTTAAAAGACTGATAATGGGATTGTTAAAAGACTGATAATGGGATTGTTAAAAGACTGATAATGGGATGAACATCTTGTTCTGTTTCAGCTGTATAAACATCAGGACAACTTGATAGTTAAAAGACTGATAATGGGATTGTTAAAAGACTGATAATGGGATGAACATCTTGTTCTGTTTTTCAGCTGTATAACATCAGGACAACTTGACTGTTAAAAGACTGATAATGGGATTGTTAAAAGACTGATAATGGGATTGTTAAAAGACTGATAATGGGATGAACATCTTGTTCTGTTTCAGCTCGGCCATCTGCACACAGAAGAGAGGAAAGGAACAGGAGACAGCGAAGGGAGAGAGGAGATGATGAAGGAACACTTCACCCAACGCCTCAACGCCATGACACGCCAGATACAGCTAGCAGACAGCAAAGCGGTTGCTTCACAAGCTGAGGTCAGGCTGTGAATGGTTTGACTGTGGGTTTTTTTTTTTTTGCTGTCTTCTTTCCCGCCAATCCCTGTTATGTTTTCTCTGTTTGTTTGTTTTGCTTTCTTTCAGGTATTTTTTTCTTGCGTTTTCAGTTTCTTTCTTTTTCCTTTTCCCATGTTTGTCCTGCCTTGTGTTTTTAATCTTTCTATTTTTCTTTTTTTGTTTTTCGTCCTTTCTCTCTCTATTTTTTTTTTTCTTCGTTCCCTTTTTTTTTCCCTTTTTTTCTCATTATTATGATTTTAGGAACAGAACTGAAGATAAAGTTGCAACCACACCTTGTTGCTGGTAATTTGGGGGTGGAGAAAGATGGGAAGATGGGGGCAGCATTACATGAGTGATTATGGGACTTGATATATAGTTGGAAAGTAGCAGGTGTGGACCTTACACAAACATGTTGATGATGATGATGACAGGTGTGGACCTTACACAAACATATTGATGATGACAGGTGTGGACCTTACACAAACATGTTGATGATGACAGGTGTGGACCTTACACAAACATATTGATGATGACAGGTGTGGACCTTACACAAACATGTTGATGATGACAGGTGTGGAACCTTACACAAACATACCTACATGACCAACATTTGATGGTGTGGACCTTACACAAACATGTTGATGATGACAGGTGTGGACCTTACACAAACATATTGATGGTGACAGGTGTGGACCTTACACAAACATGTTGATGATGGACAGGTGTGGACCTTACACAGTTGTACAATAATATGCAGCGTACAATATATCCATATCATTGTTTGGTACCTCTTCATAACTACACAATAAGGTGTGAAACTTATACATCGTTGATGATGACAGGCGTGGAATGCACACAAAACATGACGACGATGATGATGATCGTTGCAGACTATACGCAACCATGTAAATGATGACAGGTATGGAATGTAAACAAACATGATGATGATGAAGACCATACACATCATGTAAATGATGACAGGTAAGGAACTTACCACAAACGCATTGATGATTGACAGGTGTGGCCAAAGTCTGATATGTTGTTTGACAGGTGCGGGCTTGTTCAAGCAGCTGAGGCAGGTGGAGAAGGCCAAGAACCACGGCCCATGAGGAGGTGCAGGATGCTGCCCAGACCATTCTGCAGCTCAAGGTTAGGACCCTTCTTCATGGGCCTGGCCCCCAACACTGTGGTGTGGTGGGTGTGGGGGTGTGTGTGTGGAGTGTATGGTGTGTGTGTGTGTGTTGTGTGTGAGTGTGTGTGGGTGTGGTGTGTGTGTGTGTGTGTTGTGTGTTCGTTGTGTGAGTGTGCTGTGTGTGTGAGTGTGTGTGTGTGTGTGTGTGTGTGT
Source organism: Conus betulinus (assembly GCA_016801955.1). NCBI lineage: Eukaryota > Metazoa > Mollusca > Gastropoda > Neogastropoda > Conidae > Conus > Conus betulinus. The sequence goes on along the minus strand of JADBJO010014002.1, from coordinate 444 downwards.
TTGTGTTTGTGAGGTGTGTGTGTGTGTGATCTGTGTATGTGGTTGTGTGTGTATGGTGTGTGTGCGGAGGGGGGCGGGGTGGGAGGGGAAGCAGGAGCAGGAGAAGAGAGTGAGTAGGAGGGGCAGGATAAGGAATGTTGATGTGTGTAATTTTACTTGTGTGTGTTTGATTACTGATTCTTGGTCTTGGTAGGGCGCGCTTCACAAGAAGATTGTGTGTGTGGGACCGAACGGTAAAGTTTCTGCGGTTATGCTCAATTTGGTTAATCTGTTGTAATCCTATTTTCTGATGTTCGATGCGAAGGAGCCGTTTGGGTTATGTGTCTTTTTTTGGGGGGGGAGGGGGGGGGGGAGGGGAGAGTGAGCTGGGGGGTCAGGTTGTCGGTCCATGCGTGACTATGCTGCCCCTCAAAAGGCCGTGACCTACACTTGGGTATTGAAGCG
>JADBJO010014001.1:45000-49806 GCA_016801955.1 Conus betulinus | reverse complement strand
CGATCAGCGTGCGAAACAGGATTAAATAGTGTAGTCTAAGTACAATATTCGTTAATGTGTTGCAAGTTTTCGCACTAAACATCACGCAGACCATGTGTTATGAGACCAGTTTAGATCATTATCTACTTGAACCATTAGAAAAAGAAAAACAAATTAAAACGGTGAATTACAGGAGAAATCAGTATATATGCTGTTTATTTTGAATGTATTGGTCGGTAGAAGTGGCTTGAAGTCTTCAAACCTGGCGAAACGAGCGACACTATTGCAGATTATGTGAACGAGTGAAAAACGTGAGCAACTGAGTGTAGCTTTTATAAGCTTTTACGAATGAGTCTGTTGTTTGAGGTCTTTGTAATTTCATTAAACATTTTTTTTGAATGAGCTAAGTCGATTTCATGTTTAGTATGTAAGGCCGATCTGTGATACCCTTTCAAGTCAAGATGTCTTTGACTAAAGGTACATACTTCTTGATACATTCCATTTGTACATAGCTGGCTATTTCATTGCTGGTACGTACTTCTTCACGCATTCCATTTGTACATAGCTGGCTGTTTCAAGATGGTACATACTTCTTCATACATTCCATTTGTACATAGCTAGCTATTTCAAGATGGTACATACTTCTCGTTACATTCCATTTTACACAGCTGGCTATTCCACTGATACGTATCAGTTTACAAACGCTGGCTACTGCACTCGTGGTACATTCTTCTTATTGCATCCCATTTGTATATAGCTGGCAACTCCACTTACGGTACATACTTCTTGATACATTCCAGTTGTACATAGCTGGCTGTTCGTGGCAATTTCAGTGTTGTTGGATCGTACTTGGACTACTCATGTCGCAATATTCAGTTTACCGAAGCGCTGTTTTGTTTTCAGGGGCATGCCATTTTGTGCTGTAGGTTTGAAGCCAGTAAGCTTTTCTTTGTTAACTTAAGGATGTCAGTAACTGTTCTCCGTACAATAAACATGAAAATGAATGGATGTGTTTCATAGGTGTATCATTATTTTGGGTGCTCGTTCTCTTACTGTTTACGTGCAGTGTGTGTGTGTGTGTGTGTGTGTGTGTGTGTGTGTGTGTGTGTGTGTGTGTGTGCACGCACGCACACAAGCTTTAGAAAATACACTGCACTGTGGTCAGGATATAGTAAATAAAGAAGCGTTGAGTATACAGTCTGGTCTTACAAAGAACATACCTCCGCAGCGTCACCTGCATTATCGTCATCCTCAACGATAATAAAACAAGAATAAAATTCTGTGGTCCTTCATCCCTTGCTTTCGTGTTGACTTCGGTTCGTATTTCCTCTCCTTGTCCATGACCTTGGCCAGTTCGCGTCAAGGTCGTCGCTGTTGGAAAGTTCATGGAGGCTGCTGATGAACGGACATAGTGGAATCTCCTCGAGGAAGACGCCCACTCTCTCTCTCGCTCCTTGCCTGAGCAAGTATTTTCAGTATGGGGATGGTGTTGCATGGGAGTGGTGTAGGCGTGAGATCGGGATTAACAGGTATGTCCGGCGCATGCTGGATCACAACAGGCAGCACGTAACGCCGACGAAGCTGCAGCTGTGCAGTGTGTTCTTTGGTGGGTTAGCTCCTGCCGACTTGATATTGATTACTCTCCCTGTGAACTACAGTGCTGGGCTGTGACAGGGTGAACCTGTGTATGGTTGTATGTGAACGACGGGAATGAGCGACCCTGAAATGATGATGCCACTGGGGTGGAATTGGGAGTGAAGTGAAATTGATGATGGCGGAGGGGGATGGTGGGAGTAAGGTTGGCACGGGCACCGAGACAAACCCCCCCCCCTCCCCTCAACCGAAGGAGGAAGACTGGCACGGTGAATGAGACAAGCCCTTCGTATACAAAACAAACAAAAACCAACCAAACCAACAAGAACACCAACAACAGCAGTACGACCAACGGCCAGTATTTGCAAGTGCAAACATAGGGCCATACAGGCTGCGCGCCATTCTGTCCCGAACGTGTTATGCGTCAGTTTCTGCACATACGTAGAATATTGCCCCCCACTCCCTCTCTCAACTCCCTCCAACGGAGAGTAACGGACAGATAGTGATTATGTATCATTATCATTATTCGATTAAAAAAAATAAACAAACAAAACAACAAAAAAACTGGGTTTAAGATGCCTAACGGGTTAAAACATTGCATAAAAAAAGCAAAAACTAAATAAGAACAGCTGCCGCAAAATTAAAGTGTCTGTCACAAACTCGAGTGCCCGAGCACATATATGGACAGACACCGCGTGCGTCACCATAAACAACACAACAAAAACAACAACACACACGCACCCCACACACACACACAGCGCGCTTGACAGAAAACACCATTTCGCTCAGCAAACCAAGTCCACGTCCTCGAACAACGATGATATTGAAGCAGCAAAACAGGCCCACAGCACAGCACACAGTTCATTAGATAACCATCAGTCAGTCCATCTTGAAAGGCCATGCACACGTGTGCAAAACGTTAAGTTCGAGTTGCACGTGGAGAAAGGAATGAGTGGACAGTGAGATTAATGTCTTACCAAAGAAAGACATCGGGAAGGAATAGTAACTCCCCCGTCTTCCTCACAATTCGCCTTGACACAAGACTCGTTGGGGCCACACGCCACAATAAGAATTTTTCGCGAAAACTCGATGTATACCCCGTAAACGTTTTGAGACCTACCATAGATTTGAGCCAGAATTTGATATGAAACTGATGATTGATCAAAAGAACAACTCCCCACCAATTATTTCCCTGATTAAGAGGATTTTTTTTTTTACCAATGAAATCACAATCAGTCTTCAAATACACGACTGCCACCTTAGTTGGCGTCACATTTCAGGCCTTTGCACTCACCCGTGACCCTATCTTTGCACCAGCTGGAAGCGCCCGAATAGTCCCATTCCTTTGACTTTAATCTATCTACTTGGGACCATCTAGCTTGTATCTTGATGGCCATATGAAAGAAAATGGGGAGAATCAACTTTCAGACTCAATGAAGATTCTGTAAAACAATCTAATTGCGCTAGTCTATAATACTCGACTCTCAAGCAAGGCCTTGAGCATTAATTTTTGGTGTGTAGCCTAAATCAAGAGGGTGACTAATCTGTTACGGGCGAGCGACTTGTTCAGGTGGCTGGACTGCCCTCCAAGGTAATGACATATATGCCAGCTTTTTTCCTTGTCAGCTAGTTAGTAAGGTCAACCTACTGCCTTCCCGTAGGCTTTGCCTGCAACGCGCGCACATTGTGAATACTTAAGAACTGATAATTTGACACTTTAACCTGAGAAGTGTGGTGCAAACACAATCGCAGGCACAGAGCTAATCAAACCAAATCAAAAGATTATGTGACAGACACGTTTTGCCTTTAGCTAAGGTCCATCTTGCGTATCTCGCTTCAAAAGGTCACAATTACAGTTAACAATTCAGAAAGAAAACAGTAATTAAAAACTAAGAATCAAGTGTGGCTGTGAGTAATGGATAATTAAGACGTAAAAAAAAAAAAAATGTATATTTCAAGCATTTTTATAAAAATTGATTTTGGCACTGTCAAGACATCAGCATAACGAGCCGGAAAAAATTCTTTGTACACTAAATAAGCCGTAAATTCCCCCACCCCCTCAAAAAAAAAAAAAAAAAAAAAAAAAAAAAAAATTGAGAAAAGAGTGAAGATACCACACACACACACACACACACGCATACACACACAAGCGCGCACAATTTGTGGTTCGTTTAGGCCGAACCTGTATTAGAGAGAGAGAGAGAGAGAGAGAGAGAGAGAGGATTTACCCCAGACTTCTCCCCTTCCCGCTCAAAAACAGACTTCACTTGTGTGCGTGCACATGAGTGTGTGTGTGTGTGTGTGTGTGTGTGTTTTCAATGAGTCCACGTAACCTAGAAAGGAGCGAAGACTAGGTAACAAGCTAAACCTAAGCATTTAATGACCCGAGATCCCCGAGAGTTATGGATGTGTGGTACATCTTCAACAACATCAAATCAAGGAAGAATATCAACAATATAAAACATACAGGATCAATGATAAGAAAATGTACTTTTTAAATCAGTAATGTCAAAAGGAGAGAATGATAAAAGATATCAAGAAAAAGTTCTCGCATAGAAAACAGATTTGGAAATGACCGTTTTGGACTTTGGTGGGAACTTTATTATATTTTCTTCTTCTCATTTTTCAGCCTGTGTCTCGAACCCACCGTCGATGCATTTTGTTTTCTTTCCTTTTTCTTCTTTTTTGCTTTTTCTTTAAACAAAAAAAGTTTCAATTTTATTCTACCGTCCTAAATCTAACCAGGGGTACAGGGAAATATTGAACAGTGGGATTCCCTCCCTTGCCGTGGAAGATCGAGCAGTTTCATTAGTTTTCAGCGGAGCTGTAGGGAGAGGCCAGAGATCCACGGGTAATGATGGAGTATTCGGCAAAGACACCTGACCGCTCCCTCGGTTTATCATGTTTTTGTTTGTTTGTTTGTTGGTTTGTTTTCCCAAGCTTTACCTGGCGCAGAGCTGTTCTGAGTCAGCACAAGAAGTGTGGGATGGTGACTTGTCTGACCTGTTTTTCAGACTGTGGAATCGGACTCTTTCGTTGTTGGCTGTGTTGCCGTTTTCATCATTATTTTCATTGTTGTTGTTGTTCTCGTTGTTGTTGTTGGTGTTGTGGTTAATGATAACAACAATAATGATGATGATGATGATGATGATGATGATGATGATGATCATCATGTTTATGATGATGATCATTGTTGTGATGATGAGGATGATGATTGTTATTGCTGCTGCAATT
>JADBJO010014001.1:35000-40000 GCA_016801955.1 Conus betulinus | reverse complement strand
TGGGATTTATCATGGCGACAGGATTGAAGATCTGACGCAACCAAAAAAAATTACCACAGAAAGAAGAAGAAGAAGACGGAGAAGAAGAAGAAGAAGAAGAAGAAGAAGAAGAAGAAGAAGAAGAAGAAGAAGACGAACAAGAAGACGACAAGAAGACGACAACGACGAAGAAGAAGGATATTGTAGATTAGAGTTTGTTTATCCACCCCTTTCCGTCAAAGGCTGACAGATTTTAGATAGCAAAAACATGGACATACCTTAATCAAACTAGTTAAGGATATCACTTGTATAGAAACTGAACTGCTATTCGTGACATTCAGTCGTATTTAAGGTTTGATCTGAATGCATATTTGAAAAAAAAAATAATTGCTACATTTAGACTAGGTGTGTCTGCAATAATAAAAAAAAAAAACAACTCATGATACAGACAACATAGAAAAAGTGATTTGGTCCTCCCAATGTGTTTGCAGGGAGAGGAAAAATGGAACGCTTTTGTGTTCCGTTGTCCAGTTCTGTAAGATGTTCGGCGTATTTCACGGAAATATCATAGACAACATAGCATGTCTAGATTGTGTTCCAGTTTAGTTCCAACGATTTGGTCATCTTCTGTGTAAAACATTTAAGACAAGAGAAGCATTGACCACAACACCCGCCATTCTGTGGTTGTTGGTATTGCTATTCGTGTAGCCTAATTTGTGAGTCTTGGCTGTTTTGTATTATTAAATATGATTTTATTGTGAAACTCCCCCTTCACTAGCGAACTGGCTGAGGACCGTGCACAGCGGAGCGCCTTGACTGCCTCATGCGTCGCAAGACGCGGGAGCATCTAAGTCTAAGTAAGTAAGTCCCCCTTCAAATGGACCTACGGCACTTCTAAGTAAACTGTCTCGCATCTTGAGTCTGTCTGTCTGTCTCCCTCCCCCCACCTCTCTCTGTGTTTTCTGTCTGTCTGTCTGTCTGTCATGTGTCTTGATTTTTCAGTATGAATGATGTGTACTGAAATCATGTATACATGTCAAGGGCACATTGCAAGACCAGGCATCGGCCGAAGTCTTCACCCTTGAGTATTAAAGATAAATCAAATCAATCAGTTTTATACTCTGTCTGTCTGTCTGTCTGTCTGTCTCTGTCTCTGTCTGTCTGTCTGTCTGTCTGTCTGTCTGTCTCTCTCTCTCTCTCTCTCTCTCTCTCTCTCTCGCTCTCTCTCTCTCTCTCTCTCTCTCTCTCTCTCTCTTCTCTCTCTCTGACAATACCGACAGGATTAAAAGCTTCCATTTGGTTCCTTGCATCAACTCATCCTTTGAAAGAAGTCTTGTCACTTACCCAAACACATTTAACGATTTTTGTTTCTGTTTTGCCCGGAGGGAATAAGAGTTCCGCGAGAAACCATACACCAGCGGCTGTCAAACTGGATAGTTGTTTAAACTATCCATAATGCATAAATAGTTTCTAAGAGTTTCACATCACTGACACGATATTTCAATGAGTGGTCATGGTGGTAGGTGAACAAAAGGAAGACAATGGAAATGGATCGGTCGCGCGTTGCACTAGCTCTAGTATCGATCCTTATCAGTTCGATTTCAAAGAGCCTGGCTGCTGCGTTTGTGATAAGCCATGGCATCCCGTGTGGTGAATGAGATGAACCCGATGCAAGGAAAGAAGAAGAAGAAGAAGAAGAAGAAGAAGAAGAAGAGAGAGAGAGAGAGAGAGAGAGAGAGAGAGAGAGAGAGAGAGAGAGCGAGAGAGAGCGAGCGGGGGGGGGGGGGGGGGGGAGGGAAGTTGGGATGGGGGTAGGAGAGGAGGGTAGGTGGTTTGGTGGGGGAGGGGAGGGATGTATAACCGAACATTAGAACTTGAATGTATTTAGAATCTGAAAGTAAGCTACCCAGATATATATGTTCAATTTTTTAAAACTATAATCTGGGCTTAAAAAAAGAAAAAAAGGAGAGAGAGAGAGAGAGAGAGAGAGAGAGAGAGAGAGAGAGAGAGAGAGAAAAGAGAGAGTTTGGTGGTGGTGGTGGTGATGGTGAATTGGCAGGTGGTTTGTTGGGGGAGGGATGGAACGTAAAAACCGAGATTCAAAACCTGAATGTTATTAGAATCTGAGAGTAAGCTACAGAAATAGATATGTTCAAGTTTCTGAATCAATAATCTGGGCATAAAGAGAGAGAGAGAGAGAGAGAGAGAGAGAGAGAGAGAGAGAGAGAGAGAGCGAGAGAGAGAGAGAGAGAGAGAGAGAGAGGATTGGATAGAGGGAAGGAGAGGGGGACAGGTGGTTTGATGGGAAGGAGGCGGCTTGAGACGTAAAAAAACCGAGAATTAGAACCAGCATGTAATCATCACTAATCCGGGCAGAGAGAGAGAGAGAGAGAGAGAGAGAGAGAGAGAGAGAGAGAGAGAGAGAGAAGCTTGAAGTACAGATCACGTACACGTCGCGACAAAAAAAGGTGCCGCCTTTTTGGGTGTAAAAAACAGACAGTAGTACATGTAGAACAGTAGACAACGGAACTGGAAGTCGGATCACAGGAAAACAATACAACCTAAATATTGTAACACGTCGCAACGTTACAAGCCTATATTCAGAAAACGCATCAGATGTTAGAAGTAGCTGTCTTTTAACAGTCAGAGTCTGCAGTGCAGTTCAAAAGTACTGAGAGTATCAGGTATTATGGGAAAATATGAAGTACAACAATTGCAGATAGTGAAGGTAATTAGCCTGCAACTTGTAGCACTACTAAAACTCAGGGGGCATTACGAGGAAACACACACACACACACACACACACAACACACACACACACACACACACACACACACACACACACACACACGAGAGATAGAGATAGATAGATAGATAGAGAGAGAGAGAGAGAGAGAGAGAGAGAGAGAGAGAGAGAGAGAGAGAGAGAGAGAGAGAGAGATGGTGATGATAATCTTTATTTCCAAGGGTAACAGATAAGCAAACATATGCTTGTTTTCATCCGGCCCTTGCCCCGCTAGGAGACTAAGTAAGCATAACTGTCGACTAAAACTTTCAAAAATTGGAACGAACACACATATCTTCACAAATGGATTAAAAGTTTGATGAGTTGTTCTTCCATTAACATTTAAGGCGTAGATGACTTTAAAGGGAAACAAAGCGATTGAAACAAACACAGAATAACAAAAATTGATTTCAAAGAAGAAAAAAAATCAGCACACACAGACATAGAATAAGAGATCCTCCTATCGAAGAGGAGAGAGAGAGAGAGAGAGAGAGAGAGAGAGAGAGAGAGAGAGAGAGAGAGAGAGAGAGAGAGAGAGAGAGAGCAACGTTGAAAGTAAGGGAGCGTACGAAAGTAAAACTGTCACCGGATCTGTGCCCTTGAAACTGTCATTATATTCGTGTCCTTTGAAATAATGTCGGTAAATTCGTCTCTCAAAACTTGTATTGTGATTCGTGGCAGTTAAAACTGTGGTACTGATTTTGTGACATCTACATAAATTCTTTGAATTTGTAACATTGAAATCTCACCATTGAATTCAAAATTTGACGGAACTGAAAATGTGAGGCATTGAAACTATATCATTGATAAAGTAGTCTGGAAATTGTGTTACACATTTGGTGGCACGGAAATTGTGCCATTCTATGTGGCACTGAAATTGCGCCATTCTATGTGGCACTGAAATTGTGCCATTCTATGTGGCACTGAAATTGTGCCATTCTATGTGGCACTGAAATTGTGCCATTCTATGCGGCACTGAAATTGCCATTGAATCTGTCACTGAATTTGAGTAATTTCATCCTTGATTTTTTTTTTTTTTTTTGTTGGCATTTTGAAATTGGGGCATTAAGTAAGTAAAAATAGATTTTCTTCATCGACGGTGTGGCTCTCTAAGGGACCTCAGTTGTCGATTTCCTCTCCTCGTCTATGCGCGTGGTGAACTGAAATCAAAGTCCTCGGCAGGGGCCTTTGAAATGAGCTTTCATAGGGACTGCCTTTGGACGGACGTGGTGGTTCCCCCCCCCCCCCCCCCCCCCCCCCCCCCCCCCCCGTTTGGAAGCTGATTCCGAAGTCATCTGTGGTGCCCTGACGGTCTTCAAGACTTCGGGACAACTGACTGGTGATGGTGGCTCCCATCGGAAGGGAACTCTCAAACGACCCGGGTTCCATAACTGAATAGTATCAATGAGGGCTAGGTTCGTCAAGTCAAGTCAAAATCATCTTTATGAGGGTTCAAGTACACGCGTCACTTTTTTTGTTGTTGTTTTGTTTTCTCTCATCCTGCTGTCGTGATGTTCGTGACGTGTTCGGTATGTTACATCAGATCAAGTATCACCGAACACCACGTAAGCGACACCAGCAGTGCAGAATCTCCTCCGGTGGGTTGCCTCATGACTGACTTTGAACCTGACATTCGTCCGTGGACTGCCAGTGCCGAGACTGCGTGCGACAGGACAAATTTGCCTGTGTCTTTGAACAGGATGATCGGAATGAGGGGGCGTGGGTAATGCCATTGAGAAGGGTCTGAAAATAGGACAAAAAAAAAATCTTTGTTTTTTTTAAGTGAGATCTCCAGTATGATCTACAGATTCTGTCACTGGAGATAAAGCAGTGTTTACCATCCCGGGGCTGCCTCCATCCTTCTCCTTCCACCCCCATCCCACACACCCCCTCACCCTTCCCTCATCCCCCCCTCCTCCCTCCTCACCCTACCCTCACTCTTGCTGTCCATGTCTTCGTCCCAGACGACGACTGCGGAACAGATGACTCATCACCAGCACTGATTCTGAAGGGAAATAAAAAAAAAAAAAACAAAAAAAGAAAAAAACCCCTCAGGCTACACGCCGCAATTGGGATTTTGCACTAAAACACTGCACATAATCCATAATCCATGTAAGTGTCTGGAGGCCTATCATGACTTGAGCCAGCATTTAATGTTAAACTAAAAATTAATGAAAAGAACAACTCCCCACCATTATTCCCCTTGTGTTTGGGGGGATTTTCACCGATAACATCA
>JADBJO010014001.1:20000-25000 GCA_016801955.1 Conus betulinus | reverse complement strand
GTGTATATCTGTGTTACTGTTGGATGTTGATGTTGAGGTAAAATGTATTAGGCCAATTTTAAAGAAGAACATTTCGAACTCAGAATTTTTTTTTTTTTCCAGAATGACTTATCGTCTAAAACCAGGAACGCGTCTTCAATGAATTCGACGGGAAGGAAATATCTTATTTGTTCTCAGTGACATTTAGAATGATAACAATAATCTTGATATTGATGATGATGATGATAACATGATGATAATAATAATGATAATAATAATAGCAGTAGTAGTTATAGAAAGAGAAAAAGTAGTAGTAGCAGCAGCAGCAGTAGTAGTAGTAGTAGTAGTAGTAGTAGTAGTAGTGGCGGTTGTGGTGCTGTTGGTGCGAGTATTAGTAAATAATGAAGTTTATCATACTAAATTAAAGAAATTTGTGTATAACTCTTTGGCTTAAAGAGCAGAGATGAAATAGAAATACATTTCCTATCATACATTCTTCAGAAACTTACAGGTTACAGTTCCAGTCGTTACTGTATCTTGTATGAAACAGATCGGCTTCCCTTTCACAGCAGTAACATTGTTCTGATCCTCATTTTACACAGAATGACGCTTCGCATGATCCCTTTAACTACGGCAGGAATCAGTTGTGGCTGGTGCAACTCAGAATTTGTTAAAAATGCAAAACAGTACACCCTTCTCTGCCTTTAGCCCCCCCCACCCCCTTTTCGACTTTCGATCTTTCTTGCCTCCCCACCTTCCCCCACCAATCTCTCTCTCTCTCTCTCTCTCTCTCTCTCTCTCTCTCAAATCGTATTAATTGTAACAAGTCTTCGTCTTCTCTCGCGTCCGTTCGTCGCAGTATTCGCTGGCACGTCATCTTCGCTGGCTCCACACACTAACGTGGGGTTTAAGGGCAGGAGGGGTAGAGGATGGCAGGGGTGATGCAGGGAGTGGGTATGGGTGAGAGGTCGGGAGGGGTATAGGTAGGAGAGGAGTCTACAATGGCTATCACCTTACAAGCTCCCCCGCTGAAATACCGCTACATCATTCCTGAGATTCTGGGCTCACAGACAGGGCGATGATGATGCCACAATAGGGCTTTGATTAAAAACAAAGGTTTTTTTTTTTTGAAAATTAAAGTAGGATTTTGTGGCCCACCTTTTCGAATTTAGTGTTGATCAAATCTTTTTGATTCATTCAAACTTTTGTTCTCGTTCTTTCTTGACGTTTGCAAGTCTCTCTCTCTCTCTCTCTCTCTCTCTCTCTCTCTCTCTCTCTCTCTCTCTCTCTCTCTCTCTCTCTCTCTCGTGCTCTCGTCTCTCTCTCGTTTGCAAACGTCTATCTTTTTCTTTTGCTAACGTAAGTGAACAGCTGTCCTTTTTTGTACTTGTTTTCTTCTTACGAATGCAAATCTATGTTAGATTTTTGTTTGTTTGTTTGATTGATGTCGCAGGTTTATAAAGTTTTCTATCCATTTTTTTTTTGTTTGACTTTAGCAAACATTTGTGAATATCATTTTTTTAGTGTGTGTTAGATGTGCAAACATTCTTATTTTCATCTCATGCATGCAAATTCTCGTCGGTTTCTTTTTGTTTAAAGTACATATAAACGTCTATGGCTCTCTTTTTTCTGTTTACTTCATGTATAGTCCAGGGGGATTTTGTTTGATACATGCAAACTCTCCGTCGGGTTTCTTTTTTATTTGACGTCTGCAATTTTCTGTCATGTCTCGAGTTCTCTTCTGTTTAACGTATACAAAGTCTTTTCACTGTTTTTTTTTTTTTGTGTGTGAGCAAACTTCTTTGTTTATAGTTTGTTTGATGAATGAAATCTTGTCAGTTTATTTCTTGGTTTGATTTGTTTTGTTGTGTTCGACAAATACAGATTACCAAAGAGGAAGGCTCAAGGATGTAGTTCTCCTACTCGTCTGCTATTGAAAGTGTAAATTTGATGAATGAGAGAGAGAGAGAGAGAGAGAGAGAGAGAGAGAGAGAGAGAGAGAGAGAGAGAGAGAGAGAGTGTGTGTAGTAGGTAAGTCCTCTCTCTCCTCTAAGTCTCTCTCCATCCCTCCTCTCTCTCTCTCTCTCTCTCTCTCTCTCTCTCTCTCTCTCTCTCTCTCTCTCTCTCTCTCTCTCTCTCTAATTCTTGTCTACAACATTAATACCTAAATACCAGGTCCATAGTGGCAGCAAAGCACGATTAAAGAAGTCTGTTGCTCTTACAGTATCTCGACAATCGGCTAGACCGACCTATCTTGTCTATGATCACATGCAGGGGATTAAAAGGAAATGTAGAGTTGCAGGCAGCCTTCTGTTCAGCTGTTGGAAAATCCGCCACGTGAGGCGTGTTCAGCTACTGTGGAAAAGGAATGGACTGTGGAACAAACAGCCTGATATCTGGCGACAAAATCCGTCATTCCTTTGTTGCGTTGTCCTTAACTTTCAAGATGATATGGGAAAGTAAACGAAGAACTGTCGAGCATGCATTAGAAGTCTTAAATTCTAAATTGTTTGAAATCAACTCGTTGACAAGACAGGCCGGTCGAGAAGACCAAGCGACATCAGAGCGATGGATTCCTTGAAAATAAGAGAGAGAGAGAGAGAGAGAGAGAGAGAGAGAGAGGTCCCAAGAAAGACGAGTCAGTATAGAAAAAAGACTTCCATCAGGAAAAGATCAAACAACTTCAACGAACGCTGGACCAGTGTAAAACCAAACCAAACCAAACCAAAAGAACAACAACAACAAAAACATGAAAAAAAAAAAAACAACGAAAAAAAAAAAACCCACCCAAAAAAAAACAACCCATAACAAATAGATCAACCAGCTCTCCCATATTGCCACTGGTATCAACCGCAGCCGAAACTATTCATTCTAAGCGATACTTTGCTTTGCTATACTCTCCGTCCCTAAGGACTACTGCTGAAGATTATCATCTCCGGCAGAGAGGTCACGTTTTCGACACCGTCTGTCGGTGTCTTTCTTTGTCAGTGAGCAATGGTACTTAAAAAGCTCCTCAGTTGATTTTACCCAAAAACGTAGTGGAAATGCGAAATGTGGCCCTGGAACGGAGCCACGAAATTTTGGCGCAGATCCTTGGTACAGATCCTTGATTCCATGATGATGATCCACGATGGAAATCCAGGTGCAGATCCACAGTAGAAATGCATTTTATAGATCCATGAAGAAGATCCATGATACAGATATATGATACAGATGCATGGGACAGATCAATGATGCAGATCCATGGTACAGATCCACGAAGCAGATCCATGGTACAGAGCCATGGAACAGATCCACGATGCAGATCCGTAGTACAGATCCATGGTTCAGATCCACGATGCAGATCCGTAGTACTGATCCATGGTTCAGATCCACGATGCAGATCCGTAGTACAGATCCATGGCTCATATCCATGGGGATAGATTCAGGGTTCAGATCCATGGTAAAGATGCATGGTGCAGATCCATAGTACAGATCCATAATACAGATCCATGGTTCAGATTCGTGGAATAGATTCATGGTGCAGATGCATAGCGTCGATCCAGAATCCGTTCAGCAGCCTTCTTACACATTTTGCACTGGACATGAACAGTGTGAAGCTCCCGTTTACGAATGGATGTACCATTTATGAAGAAGCAGAATTTTGTGGAATATTTAATTTTTTTAGCGACATAAACATTGGCATTTCTTTTTTTTTTTTTTTTTTTTTTTACATACATTCTATTTAATAATAAAACAAAAAACAAAAACGAACAAACAAAAAAGGGGAATGAACTCTTTCTGTCTGTGCCTACTATTACTTTTTTTCTGGCGGGAAAACAACAACTCCGTTTTTTTATTCATGAATTGACTTGCTCACAGACACTGAAAAAAAAACAAAAACCCAAACAAATAAAAGCCTACTTCGCAACGCTATTTCCTCTCTCTAGTAGAATAGTAAATACACCAGTAGTTTTCGTCACTTTGATTGGTGCGGACCTCAACTAGGGAGCGACCCTGACGAAGGTCATCGCACTCCCGTGTGTCATTCTCATTCGTTTTGCTATTATGTTCTGTCTGAGGCGAAAAAAACAGTGCTGTTTATTATTTGGGTGTGCATAGAGCCATGCATAGTAATACAGGACATACAGTGATTATTCTTTTGTGGATGATGTGAACGTGCACACACCCATATTTCTTTTACAAGGGAAAAAAAAAGTACGTTTCTGTACAGCATGGGTGTGTACATTCCCAAATTCTTTTTATGGAATTGCTTCTAATGACGTATCGGTTGCTCACATTCACATACTATAAAAATGCTTAAACTTCATTTTGATTAAGTCTTTATTTAAAAGCACTTTTTTGACAGATGGGCAAATTGATCAAAATAAAGATGAAATTTCGACCGGGAACAATGATAGACGTACAAACTCTAATGATTTGAATGCACGTATGGTTGCATAATCAACCACGGCTTCAGAAAAAAAGAAAACAAAAAACTTAATACCCACAACCCAGATCGTTATTCTAAAGTAGTCACGGATTCCAAACAGGAGACAGCGCTTCTGGCACAGCATTTGAAATCCTAGTTAGGAACCAGCCAAGCGAAGAACGACAATCTTCCGAGATGAGACGAAGGTTTGGACAGACCAGTCGGAACTTTGATTAAGGGACTGGGAAGCGAAAGAAGGGGGGGGGGGGGGGGGGGGGGGGGGGGGGCTGAGGGGGGGGGGGGGGGGGGGGGGGGGGGGGGGGGGGGCTGAGGGGAAGATGAATGGAGAGGAGAGGGTGAGACCCGACATCTGGATTGCCAGGGTCCACAAACGCCGTTACTGTCTTTAGAACCGTCTGGACTCTCCGTCGAAGGGTCTTTAAATAAAAAAAAAAAAAGGAACAATGACGGGGGGAGGGGGGGGGAGGTATGAAGGGATGAAAGGAGGGGGTGAATGAGGGTGTGAACTGGGCTTTGGCTGTCTCTGTGTGTGTTTTTCTTTCTTTTCCATCATTCTCTGAATTTCTGTACGTCCCTTGTCTTTTCCTAT
>JADBJO010014001.1:0-15000 GCA_016801955.1 Conus betulinus | reverse complement strand
TGACGGACGGAACCCAACTGCTTGAGGCGTTCCCGCCAGACACATCTGTCCCACGAAAACGGCGAGGTCACTTAATTGAAAGTGAACTACAGCACAGATTATCTCCCCTGCAGAGTTCCGAACGTCGTCAATTCTTTGAGAGGTCTACAATGGCCTTGAAGTTGTTAATTGAAAAGGTGAAGAAAATAAACCGTAAACGACAGCTGATATGTGACAAATCTTGCATTGGGCGTTTTGCATGGTGGAAGAGCCATCTGCTTCTCACGGAAGGAGGGGAAGGGGAGGGGGGGGGGGGGGGGGGGCGGAGATATAACTCTGCTGATATCTGCACGTGTATTGGTTCCAAATGAGGCTGAAGACAAGGCTACCACTGTTTATATCTACCTATCTGTTTGTCTATCTATCTATCTATCTATCTATCTATCTATCTATCTGTCTGTCTGTCTGTCTGTCTGTCCATGATTTCAACGTTTCCTCTTTTTTTTTTTCTGTTTTTTTTTTTGTTTGTTTGTTTGTTTTTCGAGAGGAAATTAAGTTAAGAAAAGACGTGGTGAAAAACACCGCCCATGCTTTCTCTTGTCCTTCGGTCTCTCTGTCACACATGAACACAAATACACGCGAGAGAATGAGAGAGAGAGAGAGAGAGAGAGAGAGAGAGAGAGAGGAGAGAGAGAGAGAGAGAGAGAGAGAGAGAGAGACTCATGCCATGACATAATCCTTCCGACAAGAAGAATTGCATCAGTTTAGCTCCTGTCCTCACCCTAGCCTTCTTCATTCTGAACCAGGGAATCAGCTCTTCAGCTGCATGGAGGGGAAAAGTGGATGGGTGGGCGTGGGGGGAGGGTGTGTGTGAAGATGGAGGCTTGGAACGGAATACCCAGTGGGGCGCACGCCTTGTTACCCAAGACACTCGTGACTATGACAGCTCTGCGTCATCCTTCTGAGGACCAATCGCTCCGCGCCGTCACTCCCCACCTCCCCCCCCCCAACCCCAGCCCCATCCTCCCACTCTAAAATCCTTCTACCATTCAAACTTTGGACCAACCAGCGATAAATGGAGAGCAGGTCGTACGGGATGCCTGCTCACTTGCAGGCATTTGGAGCGTGAAATGAGTGTTCACATATGAGTTTGAACTGATAATGCATGTGCACATACACGAACACATTAGCACATTCTCTTTCATAGCCCCTCTTTTCCCTTCTCTCAAACCTCCTCCCGTCCCGTCTCATACCCTATCCCTCATGTACATCTCCGTTTGCCGAATGTACACAAGCATACTTCGCAGTGAACAGACTCATCTTCCTTTCTTGATGTTCTTAAATGATGCACAATTTCACATGTGTAGAAATTCTCTTTGAGAGTTGAAAGGTTGAAACAGTAAGGCGGTGGATAGTAAGAACAAACAAAACAAACAAAAAAATATTAATTTAAATTCTCGTACTTTGATAGCTTATTCATCTGTTGTTCTGTTTTTGTCTCGTCTGAGAGTGCATAATCTGATCTGTTTTGACATGTTTATTTGAAACCATTCCGAAAGTTTGTTCTACATTGGCATGTTCGTTTTAAACCATTGCTAAAGTTTGAGTCTACTTACTTTTTTTATTTTTTGTGTTCACTCATGCATCAAACTAGTTGTGGAATGTCACACATGGCTAGCTGGATGGTCAGCTACTGGATTTAGTGAAGTACGTACATCACAATACCGTGTCAGAAGAAGTCATGCCCGCTTAAAGCCATTCTATGCACACACTACAAATATGCGTCCCATTTCGGACACTTTTAATTCCGTTCCTCGTTTGCAAACAGTCTTCTTTTTGATTTTAAGTCAGATTTGAACCTTCACACATCAGTCTTTGATTGTTTTGCAGGCAGTGACTAAACAGACCACCCTGTGTAGTCCGATGATGATCAGGGGCAAGGATGTATTTTAAAGCCAACAGCAGAGGTGGAACCAGCTACCTTTTCTCAGGATGTAAGGAATCTGCCCTTACGATCACTGTCGGCTCACGAAATGCTATAAGGTTCCGCGTTAATCCTGGTACAGACAAACTGATTTTCAACTGAGAGACACAGACAGTTGTATGTGCGGGAGAGAGAGAGTAAGGAGAGAGTAGAGAGAGAGAGAGAGAGAGAGAGAGAGAGAGAGAGAGAGAGAGAGAGAGAGAGAGAGAGAGAGAGAGAGAGAGAGAGAGAGAAGAGAGAGAGAGAGAGAGAGAGAGCCACCAGCCAGCCGGACAGACAGACAGACAGACAGAGAGAGAGAGAGTCTCAAGACTCGAGATATCTTTTATTCATATCACGCCTCAGCCCATCATGAAGGGGGATGTGAACATTTAACTGCATAAAGATATGTAGCAAATTCAAAATAAAAACTAACAAAGATATAACTGTATTCATGTACATTTCAGTCAGTCACAGCACGTCTTAGTTTAAATCCTCCATATAAAACAAGGAAAATTTACTTACTTCTTCCAATATGGCCAGTGACATGAACAGACTCAATCTGAACAGTGAAGGATAATATTTGGGTTTACTTAACGTTTTGCACATGTCTCCAAGTGATGGGCAACCGAGAACAAGAGAGAGAGAGAGAGAGAGAGAGAGAGAGAGAGAGAGAGAGAGAGAGAGAGAGCGAGAGAGAGAGAGAGAGAGAGAGTGAGAGAGAGAGAGAAGGATAGAGAGAGAGAGAGAGAGAGAGAGAGAGAGAGAGAGAGAGAGGAGAGAGAGAAGAGAGAGAGAGCGAGAGAGCGAGCGAGAGAGAGAGGCTTTTTCCAAAGAAAGATGGGTCAATAATATCATAATCAACAAAATAGTCCTTTCTCTCAGTTTCTTTATTTCCATATTCTTTGCTGCTGAATGTCTACATTTTGTTTTTCCTCCAATGAAGCAACTTTGTGTCCACCTGCGCACCTTCGTTTCTGTGTTGCTTTGTCAGGCAGGTGAGTTCTTACCGATTGATTTTGAGCAAATGTGGAGGAAATGTGCGTTGTGGCCCAAAGATGGCGTCATCAGATTTTGTTACAGATCCCATGATATAGATTCAGTGGTAGAGCACGTGGAGGATCTATTCAGTACGATTATCACACATATCCCACTGAAAGTTCGCGGTGTGAAACTGTGGCCCACATATCGATGACTATATTTGAAGTTATACATTTTTAATGGATTATGAAAAACTTTTTTTTAATGACATGGTCGTTGACATTTCGCATTTTCCATATCAAATACAAACAAACAAAACAAAACGAACACACACACACACACACACACACACACAAGGGACTTAACTCTTAAGGCTGTATTTACTATTACTTCACCTGGCGCAAAAATAATTTTGTTTTCACTCTTGACTTTTGACTTGCTTACAGAATTAAAAAAAAAAAAAAGCATACCTCGTAACCCTAATTTTCTCCCTCATTACAGTAAATACATATTTTTTCATCGTACATTTTAATGTGGATCCGAATTAAAGAGTAGATCCAGGAACTATTTGACATCGGCAGGGATCTTTGCTCTTTCTCAAACCTTCTTTTGATATCCATTAATGCGCCCAATTTGAGGACATAAGTGACTGTTCGTTTTTCGTTTTCATTGTCTTAATGTCTAGTTTCGTTTTTGTCTTGCCTGAAGAAGAGCAAAGAGGTCGAACAGCGTCGTGTTTTGTCTCGTAATTAGTTAGTCTCTTTCGTTCGGCGGAAAAGTAATTTTTTTCTTTTCTTTACTTTCTTTCGTTTTTTTCTTTTTTTTCCTTTTTCTTTTTATTTTTTTCTCTCTTTTTTCTTTTCTTTCTTTCTTTTTTTTTTTTCTTTTTTCTTTTTTTTCTTTCTTTTTTTTTTTTTTTTTTTTTTACTATACACTGCATATATATATGGTTAATAGAATGTGCTTTAAGGATTCCAGTGAACGAAATAGACGAAGGCGACACCGTTTGGCACGACGCTTCAAATCTGAATTAGGAAACCAGCCAAGTGAAGAAGGGAACTGTTCCGAGAAGAGATGAATGTTTGGACAGACCAGTCGGAACTTTGATTAGGGGGCTGGGAAAGGAAGGAAGGGGGGGGGGGGGGGAGTGTGGCGGATGGGGAAGGAGAGGAGGGGTGGGCGGCTGGGTGGAAGGCAGGGAGGATGGGAAGGGTTCGGTGGAGACAGGACATCTGGAATGTCAGTTTCCAGAGGCGGCTGTCATTGTCGTTGTAGTCGTCTGAAGTTTGGTTGAACATTCTTTGTGTGTTTTTTGTGTTGTTTTTTCTTCTCCAAAAAGCAAGAGTCCTGCAGTAACAGAGAAACGTGGGGGTCGGTTCTACTAGGCCGCCTGTTTTCTGTGTCTTTCTTTCTCTTCTTTTTTTTCTGTTTCTCTATTTTGACAGTCTCTGTGTTTCCATGCCTTTGTTTCTTTGCCTGTTTTTCGTTTCTATTTTGTTTACTGCGTTGTTCTTTGTAAGAGAGAGAGAGAGAGAGAGACTCGTGACTCGTGACTCGTGACTTCAATGTGAGGCCATCAGCCTATTCATATGAGTACGCAACAAAAAACTAAATCAATTTTATATAATTAGAACAAAATTTACCATGACTGCAACCAAACATTCTTCCACGACAGTATGTACATGCAGAATTCTATCTTAATTATACATTAATACTTCTTAGGACGTTCTTCCTTATGAGCGTAATGTAATATAAATATAATTTTTTAAAACTCATAGTATCAATACTGTTGATACTATCATACAACACACATGTTTTCTATTCCATTTCCCTCATCGTAATATCGTTCACATATACAGTAAAGACCTTTCTTCCCTGCGTCGGAAAACCGTACTATTTTAAGAATCTTTTGTTTACTTCATTTACGCATGCGCAAAAATAGCCTATCGCCCTCTACAATGCAATGGTAAAGCCCGAATCTTGGGTCTATATAACAATCGCTGCCATGCTAACCTTTGACACTCCGTGTGTGTTCTTCTGTGGTCGTGTTCGTGTGGTGTTGGACTTGTGTTGTTTACATTCGTTGGACTTAGCAGCCCCATGGATGAATTACTATAACCGTGAGAGAGAGAGAGAGAGAGAGAGAGAGAGAGAGAGAGAGGGAGAGAGAGAGAGAGTCTGTTTCTAGTTCTGGGTATGTCTGTTCATCTGACTCCTTCGTTTGCACTGGGAGAATGTCAACATGGCACATAGAAGAGGAGGAGACGGAATGGAAAGGGACGAGGAGAGAGAGAGAGAGAGAGGAGAGAGAGAGAGAGAGAGAGAGAGAGAGAGAGAGAGAGAGAGAGGAGTCAGAGACAGAGAGACAGAGAGAGAGATAGAGAGACAAAGAGACAGAGAGAGAGAGAGAAAGAGAGAGAGACAGAAAGAAAAGAGAGAGAGAGAGAGCGAGAGAGAGAGAGAGAGAGGCCAAAAAAAAAAGAAAAGAAAAGACTGACAGACAGTTGGGACGCAGAAACTGGACACATATGTAACATCGAACATGAGAAGGGTATGGCGGAGAGAGAGAGAGAGAGAGAGAATGAGAGGAGAGAGAGAGAGAGAGAGAGAGAGAGAGAGAGAGAGAGAGAGAGAGAGAGAGAGAGATTTCAGGAGTTGGGGGGGGGAACGCTAACACGGCCATTACGCTATTGCCCGGGCGTCACTCTCACGCTGTCTGATGCTGGTCACTGCTGGCAGGACGGATTCGTCAGTCTGACATGCCACAAGACAAAGCATCGCCGACGGAGCCCCTGTGTTTTACTGCTGGCAGTTAGGCTGGCACGTCTTTTTCAGGTCTCGACACGCATCTGTCACGTCCTGTCTCCTGTGACTGGCTTTCTTCTTCAGTGTCCGGCACGTTCCGCCCGTGTCCCATCCCTCTGGTCCCTTGGAGCGAAATGGGAAGATAGGAGATGGGTGACGACAGAGACACACACTTTTCTTGGCGGGGGACAACGTGTGTGTGTGTGTGTGTGTGTGTGTGTGTGTGTGTGTGTGTGTGTGTGTGTGTGTGTGCATGAGTGTATGTATGTGTGTGTGTGTGTGTGTGTGTGTGTGTGTGTGTGTGTGTGCATGAGTGTATGTGTGTGTGTGTGTGTGTGTGTGTGTGTGTGTGTGTGTGTGTGTGTGTGTGCGTGCGTGCGTGTGTGCGCGCGTGCGCGCGCGCGCGTGTGTGTATGTGTGATCATTCATTTTCAGAACGGAACGTGCCGGACACTGAAGAAGAAAGCCAGTCACAGGAGACAGGACGTGACAGATGCGTGTCGAGACCTGAAAAAGATGTGCCAGCCTAACTGCCAGCAGTAAAAACACAGGGGCTCCGTCGGCGATGCTTTGTCTTGTGGCATGTCAGACTGACGAATCCGTCCTGCCAGCAGTGACCAGCATCAGACAGCGTGAGTGACGCCCGGGCAATAGAGTAATGGCTATGTTAGCGTTCCCACCCCCCAACTCCTGAAAATCTGTCTGTCTGTCTATCTGTCTGTCTCTCAATCAGAATTTCTTTATAAGCTTGTAAACAACAAGTCTTTAAAAGCGTCTTAGCCGCTTATGTCATGCAGAAATTTTTGACTATTTTATTGAAGCAAAAAACTGCAAAGACGTGCATTAAAACTGAAAATGCACATGAGAACATACTGTAAATAAAAAACAATTCTGTTCTATTTCTCATATGACAATAAAAACTAAATGAATACAATCATGTCATAACTAAGAGTATTTAGTACCTTAAAATGGACGAGATTACAATTAATTAGTGAAGCTGGTCTAATCAAATGCCAAGATGTCATTTAAATACAATATTGATTTCGTTAGTTGGGGAAGATTTTTCTATATCTTTGAAGGAAGCAAGAACGATGGGACAGCCCCCACCACCCCCACCCCGTTTCCTTCCCTCCCTTCTCCAACTCCTCCTGCTTCTTTTTCTGTCTTTTCTGTCTGGTGTCCATTGACAACGGACGCCGTCTCTTGTTCACTGAGACCCAGTCGCTCCCTACTCGTCTGGGCATCTCGGCCTTCTGACTGGCAGAAAACGCGATTATTGAACCAATTAATAATTCACGGTCACGATCATCTGATCATGTGCTGCAAAAGTTGAATATCTTGTGCAGCTAAAGGTCTTTGCGATTCCCAGTGTGGCTTGATTGAAATGATTAAACCAGCGAAGGCGTCCCAGTCTTGTCATTCTCTCCTTCTCCTCCGCCCCCTGTTATCCTGTCCTTTTCTCCCAGATTTCCCATCCCTCTCTCCGTCTTCATGCTGCCGCGTAAGGTCGGCTTGTTCTCATCATGGGTTACGGATGTTTCCATGCCCCTTGTTCCCCCTCATCTTCAGCTGTTCAGACTCCCCCTCGTCTACCTCCTTGCCCCTTCTTCACAACCCCCTCTCACAGACACACACATGCACGCGTACACACATATGCACGCGCGCGCGCGCGCGCGCGCGCACACACACACACACACACACACACACACACACACACACACACACACTCACACAGACACACATAGAGACACAAAGACACACACACACACACATACTCACACATGCACACATACACGAACGCACACACACACAGACAGACAAACACACACACACACACACACACACACACACACACACACACACACACACACACACACACACACACACTTCACCACTACTTGTGCCACCACTACCACCACCACCACCACCACCACCACCACAACAACTGACTAAGCCAAGATTATGATGTTGATAATATGATACGTAGTATAACAGATTTAAAGTTTGCAACCAGTGATGTTTTGTTCTTGCTGAACTGCACTGATTCATCATTACTTGTTTCCTCTCACAAGTCAAGGATGTAGTGAGAAGACATTGTCATCAGCCTTTCAGATATTACTACCGTGCTGCAAAACTCACACAAAAGGAAAAAAAATACACAGAAAGGCCACCTTGGCTTAAGGCTGTGTCAGGCCAATTGACATAGGCTGGAACACCAAGGCTACATCAAAATGTTCTTATGCTCTGCATAGTTATGCGGGGATTGACTCCAGTTGTGACAAGCTCCTAGCATAACATTATCAGTCTCAAAAATCCCTCGAAGTTTGAGTGTGGCTGCCCACATGGCGGGGTGATCAAAAACGGTCACACACGTTATGTTCTCATCCCCAGCTGATGTATTTGTACCACAGTGTTCAAGTGCTTCAGCTGTTCGGTTAATCCCTGGAACCTATTAACCAGGGTACGACAACAACAACAAACAACAGAAAGGCATTTACACCAGTGTTCCTTTCTTCTCCCCATGTATTTCGGCCCTCGAGAGGCACTGGTCCTACGCCTCTCTCCTAGGAAATCCTCAGCTGGCAGGTTTGGAACTGAGATGAGAGAGAACCGTCCGGTTTCTCTGGAGAGGTTCATCAGCACACGTACCACAGTTGGAGTTAAGAGAGCACGGCTGGATCTCTTCGTTCAGAAGCAGGTTTGGGGTAAACTATAGAGTGTTTATAGAGGTCTGCAATGGCCAGAAATTTGTCGATCTGCGCCAGAAGTGACGCAAAATAAAAACATGTTCATTATTTTGACTTGTGACTCGTCCTCCATCAAGCGTCTGCACGGTGGAAAAGCCGTCTGCTTCTCACACATTGAAGGCAGTGAACAAATACAGAGCATTGCTTAAGACTGGGAGTGGATCCTCCCCGAGACCGACTAAGAGCCTACTCATATTTGTCCTTCTTAATAAGTTTTTGTGTTTTTTTTCCTTATGAGAGAACATTGGATTCAGGACCGAGCAACAAACGCGTAAGAGCATAATGTCCCCAATTTCCCCCTCCACTTCCCCGTCCCCTCCAACGCCAGTTCCCACCCAACCTCAAATAAATAAACAACACCGCTTCTCCCAAAACTACACAAAAAAAAACAAACAAAAAAGAGAGAGAACACACACACACACACACACACACACACACACACACACACACACACACACGCACGCACGCACGCACGCACACATGTACGCACGCTCGCACGACAGAAAGAGACAGTGTGGGGAGTTTAGTGGGGATTAGGAAAGGAGAGAGAGAGAGAGAGAGAGAGAGAGAGAGAGAGAGAGAGAGAGAGAGAGAGAGAGAGAGAGAGAGAGAGAGAGAGAGGCAATGCCATGACCTGATCCTTTTGACTAGAAGAATGAGTTCAATTTGGTTCCATGCTCCCTCTGGTCCCCTCCTTTCTGGGCCAGGGCATCAGTCCCTTTGCTGCAATGACCGATACGAGGGACGGAAGGCAGGAAGGTGCGGAGAAACGTGGAAGGGGTCTTGTTGGGGAAGGGATTTCCACTGGGTCGCACGCCTCGTTACCCAAGACACGCATGACTATGACGGCTATACATCACCCCTCTCAGGACCGATCTTTCCGTCACCGCCACCCCTCTGGCCCCCTCCTTCCACCCTCTGGCTCCTTTCACTCCGCACCACCCCTCTGCCCCCCTCCTTCCACCCTCTGGCTCCTTTCACTCCGCACACCCCTCTGGCCCCCCTCCTTCCACCCTCTGGCCCCTTTCACTCCGCACCACCCCTCTGGCCCCCTCCTTCTACCCTCTGGCCCTATCACTCCTCCATATCGTGCCTCAACCAGCAAAAAATGGAGGACAGGTCGAATGGTCTCGTGGCTCATTTGCAGGCACTTGAAGCATAGAATAGGGTGTTAAATCCATAATTTTATAATGTCTGATACATGTGTAAATACACGAAGACATTCGTGCATTCCCTTTCATACCCCCTACCACATCCCCTCTCCCATCTACGTATATATATATATATATATATATATATATATACATAACGGCAGATTTTATGACCGTCAGACCCTCTTTGCTTCTTTGATATTTTGAAATGATACATAGTGCAATATGCAAAGAAATGTCTTTTTGAAAAATCAAGTTGAAAAAAAAAGGATGGTGAATAGAAAATAAAGAAGGAGAAATATTCTGTTTTTTTTTTTTTCTTGTACTATAGTAGTGTATACAAATATCTGCCTGTCTTGGTCCGTCTATGACGTTCAGAATGGTGTAATCTGATGTATACTGGCACATTTTCCTTTTCTTGTATTATATTGTTTTATATCAAATGGGTCGTTATAACAGAGTTCTATGTGGGAAGTTCAGACCGTGCCATCTGGGGCGAATGTGTCGCCACTGATCGGCGCCGCCCATACTTTGTTCTCTCTGTCCGCCGTCAGGATTTGTTTATCTGTCATAGTGGATTTTCCTTAGAATTTCGCCGGGGGACACGTTTCTTTGTCTTCATTTCTTATACATACTGTAAGCGCATGCTGCACAGAGGACTACGGTGATCGTGTCATCTGAAGGACTAGCACTCAGACCAAGACTTCAGGCCTAGTGGGAAGGGGGAAGACGAAAACGCGCAGTGTGGGAAGAACCGAATCACAGGCACGGGATTCTCTGCCCAGGAGAGTCCGGTATTATCACTGGGCGAATTTTCCGCCACGTGTGCTCATCCCGTTATTCTTGCATGAGCAGACCCTCCAAGTCATCTTGATCCAGAGAGCGGACGCTTCCCGAAACATAGCATTGGGCCTTGCTTGGAGAAAATGACAATCCTTTCAAGCCAGCTGCAAATGAATGTGTTTTCTGGACTGCCTGTTTTGCTGATCGAAATCGGTGCTGTCATACGGCGTGGCCATGAAGGAAGCCGTTTGTCACCCACCAAGATGCCTTCTGTCCCATCGTGGGGAGGCTGGGTGTTCTTTGTTTTGTTGGGGTTACTGGACCAGATATTTTTTTCCCTGTTCTCTCATCTTTCATGCATTCCCAATGGCATTACTCCCATTCCATTAATTTCATCTCCCCCATACACAGACGATGTGTTGCTGGGTTGGTTCAAGTGGCGACAAAATGTTACGATTCTACTGACTACATTTCACACGTATGCACATTGATTGACATCAATCTAGCTTTGCCTAGTTTTGGACCATCTGTTTGGAACTCCTTACCTGCATCTACCAAGGTAGCTTGGTCATTATTCGTAGATTAATGTTAGTTCCTTTTTAAACAAGCGGAAAGTGCTACTTATACATTAACTATAGTTTCTTTCTTACAAAGAAAAGTACTACTTGTAAATCAACTCTAGTTCCTTTTTAAACAGCGGAAAAATACTACTGTAGATTAACTACAATCCCTTTTTAAGCAAATCGGAAGAAACTATTAGTAGGTTAATTATAGTTCCTTTTCAAATGAACAGAAAGTACCTTTTCAAATAAACAGAAAGAACTACATGTAGATTAACTATAGTTCCTTTAAACAAAAAAACGGAAAGTACTACTTATAGATTAACTATCCTTCCTTTTTAAACAAACGGAAAGTACGGCTTATAGATTAACTACGGTTCCTTTTTTTTTTTTTTTTTAAACAAACAGAAAGTACTATTTGTAGATTAACTAAAGTTCTTTTTAAACAAACGGAAAATACTACTTGTAGATTAACTATAGTTTCCCTGCAAAACAGACGGAAAGTACTACTTGTAGATTAACTATAGTTTTCCTTTTAAACAAACGGAAAATACTACTTGTAGATTAACTATAGTTTCCTTTTAAGCAAACGGAAAGCACTACTTGTAGATTAACTGTACTCCTTTTTAAATAAACGGAAAGTTCTAGTTGTAGATCAACCATCACCAGCTCGTGACTGTATTCCTGAATACGTCTTTATCTGTCTGTCTTTCTATTTGTCTGTCTGTTTGTTTCTCTCTCAGCCTTCGTCTCTGTGTGTGTGTGTCTCTCTCCGTCTCTATCTTATATTATTATTATTATTAGCATAATGATTATCATAATTAGTAGTTGTAGTATTAATGTTATCATTAATATTCTGATCATATCGGTAACAGTGGTTTCATTTTCAGTATTATTGTTACCATCGTCAGAGGAGCTCATAATCAAATGTTACAGCATCTGCCTGCGAAGCTCAGGGTAGTGAAAATCCTCTGTGTCCACACAGCAGTAAGAACCTGATTCAGTTCAGGGAAGTTTACAGGCAGAGGAAGGAGAGGGATGAAACTTTGCTTTCCATCATGCCTGTGCCCAAGACACGGTAAACCTCGACAGGTCACTGCCTCTGTGGCTAACAGGCTGTAGGAAACTGTCATTATGATGATGATGATATGATTATGATAATTATCAGCATTATTATTATTATTATTGTTGTTGTTGTTGTTATTATTATTATCATTATCATCATCATTATTGTTGTTGTTGTTACACTATCATTACTATTATTGTTATTATTTTCATTACTGTCATTACTGTCACTATTATTGTTATTAATATCATTATCGTTATTATCCCAGTTGGCGGTGGTGATGTTATTAACATTGGTAGGAGTACTTGTTGAAAGCCATTTGTATTTACTTTCCTACATGTTTTATATGTGCCTGATTGATTGTGTTGTGTTTCCCTACCTGTCACTTGTAGTTTACGTTGTTATGTTGATAAGCAAAAGAACAGACTGGAAGACTGGACACCGCCACAATATTACTTCAACCTGAGCAATACTATTTTAAAGTCTGAATTCAGAGTCATGTCTGTCTATATGATCCATCTATCTTTGTTTCTCTAGTACGCACTTTCGCCTGCATGCACGTGCGCGCATGGAAGAGAGAGAGAGAGAGAGAGACAGGAGAGAGAGAGAGAGAGAGAGAGGAGAGAGAGAGAGAGGGGGGGGGCACAGGCCGTTACATAATTCTTCCGACAAGAAGAATGGCTTCAATTTGACTCGTGACCTCGCCCGCGTCTCCCCATTCCGAACCAGGGTATCCGCCCCTTTTGCTGCAACGGATGAGGTACAGAGGGAAGGGAGTGGGGGAGGTGAGATGAGGACCTAGGTGGGGGAGGGATTTTCAGCTGGGTCGCGCGCGCGCCTTGTCGGCCATGACACGCCCTGACTATGACAGCCATACATCCTCCTCCTCAGGGCCCCTCTCCTCATTACCTAAATGCACCCCCACCCCCCTTCTCCCAGTCTCCCCTCCTCCAGCCCAATAAACCCTTTCTCCTTTCACCGAACTGCGCCCCGACTGGGGGATAATAAATCACACAGTGGACGAAGTGGGATCCCTGCTCATTTGCAGGCGTCAAGAGTGTAAAAAACGGGTTTTAAACAATGTAATTTTAAAAACCATCCGTGCATGTGTGCAACTGCACACGGACATCTGTCTATCCATTCATCTATCTATCTATCTATCTATCTGTCTGTCTGTCTGTCTGTCTGTCTGTCTGTCCGTCTGTCCGTCTGTCTATCTATCTATCTGAGGGTGATCTAGGATATGTTTGACCCTAGCTGAGATCTGCTTTCTCCCCAGTGCTCTTCTGATTGTTTCTTTCATGTACTTCATCCATATCATTATTCCAATGGAGTCATGGATGGAAGAAAATACAAGGAGATTATGTTTTTGGGGCACAACATTTAAAATCGTAGTCAGGAACCAGCCAAGCAAAGAACGAAGCTCACTGGAGAAGAGACATATGTTTGGATGGACTAGACAGAACTTCGATCATGGGGATGGGAAGAGAAGGAAGGAGAAGGAGGTGGGTTGGAGGGAAAGGGGGGGAGGAAGAATGGGGGGGAGGATGGGGGGATGGGAGGCGTGGAGGCACGGCGTCTGAAATCCCGGGGTCTAGAAACGGCTCTGACTGTCTTTGCCACCATCTGAGGGCCCAGCTGAAGGATCGTTTCAGAAGGAAAAGGAACGGTGACGGAAAGTGGAGGTGGTTGGGGTGGGAGGTTGGGGGGTGATGGTGGGAACGAGGGTGTGGTCTGGGTTCTCTGTCTCTGAAGGTGTCTTCCCTCCCCCACCCCCATCCCCACCGTTGTCTCTTTCCCTAGCTCTCCATTGGTCTCTCTGGGTCTGTTTCTCTCTGTTTATCTCTATGGGTTGATCTCTGTCCTTTCTGTGTTATTATCTGTCAGAAAGACACACACACACACACACACACACACACACACACACACACACACACACACACACACACACACACACAGCGTCACAAAATAAGTAACCAGTTACTTACTAAAGTTTTTCTCTGTTTGTTTTGTCTCCTCTCCCTGTCTCCCTTCCTCCGCCCCTCTGCTCTCTCTCCTTCTCTCTCTCTCTCTTTCTCTCTCTCTCCCCCCTCTCTCTCCACCCCACTCTCTCATTTTTCTTTAGAAGATCGTAACCAAAAATTATTTAAATCTTTTAGTCAATAACTTATCGCACATATCAATGGCTACATATGTAAAAGTTAAAAACAAGGGGGGGAGGGGGGGGGGGAGGGGGGGGGCAGGCAAAATGAAACTGAAATACAGATGTCGCCGTACTATTTCACCATTCTGATTATTCCAGGCAACTGGAACACTTCCGGAAAAAAGGGAGAATCTTCAGCTGACATGTTTTGAACAACTAGAACTTAATGTGGTATGATGTAGTGTTCAGAAGTCCAGAGAAAGTCCAGACTGGAAATGAGTGGGACAGGCTATGGAAATAGACGGGAAGAAAACAAGAGGATGGTTCAGTGGGAATGCTGGGTAACCTATTTACTATGCATGTCATAGACGGAAAACGGGACTGAATACAAGTCATTAGAGGTCAGAGTAAGCAGTACTTTAAGAAAAACAACTCCCGATTCATATTTTGTATTGATCTCAGAACACACGCTCCTTTCGCCCCATCTTGATTTGGTGTTATGGGCGACTACTTGAGAGGAGAAGACATTTTTTGAATGTGACGCTCTTGTCTACTTATTGTCCCCCCCAGCTTTGACGCCACCTGCCTCCCTGTCACGGAGCGAGCCTGGCTGTTTCTTTTTTCGTGCTCCTTTGGGAGAGAGGGAGTGAGAAGAGAGCGAGGAGAGCGCGAGAGCGAGAGGGGGGGGGGAGAGGAGGCATTAATGC
This sequence comes from Conus betulinus, assembly GCA_016801955.1. Taxonomy (NCBI): domain Eukaryota; kingdom Metazoa; phylum Mollusca; class Gastropoda; order Neogastropoda; family Conidae; genus Conus; species Conus betulinus. The sequence continues at coordinate 115 of JADBJO010014001.1, read as the reverse complement.
CACCAGCGACCGAAAGAAATGTAAATCGCAACTGAACCAATTAATCTTTTTTTTTACGTCCTGCAACTGAGCGCTTTGGTTGCATACCTGCTGGCAAACAGATACACGCATGTGA
>JADBJO010014000.1:47500-49816 GCA_016801955.1 Conus betulinus | reverse complement strand
TACTACTACTACTTACTACTACTACTACTACCACCACCACCACCACCAGAACAGCAGAAGTATAAACAGCAGAAAGGCTACTTTGCTGCTGAAACAAAAAAGGAGAAAAAAATGCATGGAATAGCATCACTCCTTTTGAATGTGTGAAAAAGAAATACGTTTATTATTAGTCAGTTAAATCTTGAAAGAACAGTATTGACACTACTAGTGATTTCATGACATAAGTTGTGTTTTATCAACCTGATGTGCGTAAGATGCGGCAGGTTGGAGTGAGAACCAGTGACATCCTAAAAAGTACTGATGCTGCTAGTGATATAGTTGCGTTTGATTGACAATGCGAGTGATTCAATGGCATACGTTGTGTTTAATTGACACTGATAATTATTTAAAGACATGAGATGTGTTTAATTGACACAACTGGTGGTTTAATGACATAAGTTGTGTTTGATTAACACTGCTAAAGATTTGATGACATAAAGACGTGTTTGATTGACTCTGCTAATGATTTTTTTTGCTATTTGATGCCATGATTAAACACTAATGAAATTAAATAAGACGTCTTAAATTGACACTGCTAAATATTTAATAAAATAGCATATGTTGAATTGACACTGCTAAAGATTTAATGATATAAGATGTGTTTATATTGACACTGTTAGTGATTTAATTACATAAGATATGTTTATATTGACACTGCCAGTGATCTGATGACAAAGGTTCTGTATGTGATCAACCTGATGTAGGCGAAGTGATAGTGCGGGCTGGTGGGGGGGGGGGGGGGGGGGGGGGGGGGGGTGAGGGCCATTGTGGAGCAGGGCGGGCTGTATCGGCCAGGGGTTGGACCAATGAGCGACAGGTGACCATCAGCGCTTCCTGCAGGCTCTAAACCTCCTCTCGTCACAAGTGTACAACCCTGAAATTATCACCCTTTTAAGAAAGAAAGAAGAGAAAAAAGAGAGAGAGAGAGAGAGAGAGAGAGAGAGAGAGAGAGAGAGAGAGACACAGGACAATGAGAGAGACAGAGACAAAGAGACACGGACAGGACAGAGAGAGAGAGAGAGAGAGAGAGAGAGAGAGGAGAGAGAGACAGACAGACATGAGAGAGACACAGACAGACACAGAGAGGGGAGACAGAGAGAGAGAGAGGAGAGAGAGAGAGAGAGAGAGGAGAGAGAGAGAGATGAGAGAGAGAGAGAGAGAGAGAGAGAGAGGGGGAGGGTAGATAGGGAAATGTTGCTTATAGCCCGGCGGATCAATCGCGTTAAAGTCAACTCAAAAATCATTAAGATAAATAAATAAATAAAAAAAACTCATTCACACATCCATTTCAGAGAGAGAGAGAGAGAGAGAGAGAGAGAGAGAGAGAGAGAGAAAGATGGACAAAAAAGACAGATAGACAGACAGACAGAGAGGCAAACAGACAGACAGAGACAGACAGACAGAAAGCAGGATATGGAGAAACAGTAAGAGAGACGCTCTCCGAGGAACGTGAAGTTTCTCCTTAAAGCAGCAGAGTAAACTTACCTCAAACATTGTCAAAATCGCATGGCACACATCCGGGTATATGTCGTTTGATGACCTCAGCTGTGTGAACTGAAGATTGCCTTCTTCCACTACCAGGGTTCGGTCCCGTGCAAAGGTTGCCAAGGACATTGTGACCGGCCGCTGTTGAGGAGAAGGACCAGACGAACTCACCATCACCATCTTCAGGGCACCCATGGTGATCTGGAGGAATGTGAGCATCGTCACGGTGCCAGGTAAAAAATGGAGATTCTAAGGTCAGTGTAGCACTTCTCAATGTCTGATGCCGATTCACCAATACACATTTTCGATTCTAGTACATACATATTTTGTTCACGATGAAAAGAAGAATTAGCTGTCTAACAGATCAGTGAACATATCAATAGGTAAATGAATACATAAATAATATCTTAATGTACAAATGAATAGGCAAATAAATAAATGAAATAAACAATCAATTAATAAACAAACACTCAAATAAATGAAAAAAAAAAAAAAAAAAAAACTATTATAGGATTAGTGATTCACAGCAAGGTATAACAACACATGGGTTGTTTTTAGTCTCTGAAAGCTTAGACAAAAGAAAAAAAAGTTGTTTATGACCGTGGATATTCATTAAAAAATACTAGATTTGTTTCTCCTGTCAAACATACGCTCAAGTAAAGAACAATAAAGTCCATACAGATCCCATTTTTAACCCCATCCCCCATCACTATCACATCAATTTTGTCTTTCCGAACCTCCTCACCAAAGTGCAAGTGTCCTAATACCGTAGTACACGAAAGGGACATGGGG
>JADBJO010014000.1:40000-42500 GCA_016801955.1 Conus betulinus | reverse complement strand
ACACCTTGTAATTGCACAAAAAAGACCGGTGCCCTCTGAATAACAAATGTCTCTACAATAACATTGTGTACCAAGCTACAGTACCAACAGACAGTGATAAAGAAACCTGCATAGGGATCATGGCTAACCATTTTAAAACCAGATATGCAAACCATAAACACTCCTTCAAAAATGAAAAAAAAAAAAAACAAAACAAACAAACAGAACTAAGCAAATAAATCTGGAAGCTTGAAGATAAGAAAATAGATTACAACATATCATGAAAAATTATAAAAAAGAGCAACATCATACAACAACATTTCTAAAAAAATGCAATTTACGTACTACAGAAAAGTGGCTGATATTATGTAAACCCCATCTAGCATCCCTGAACTCTAAAGTAGAAATGATAAACATTTGCAGGCATAAATGGAAATCCTTGTCAATGCATCATTCCTTGGCACGTTCCCCCTGAACCCGCCCCAAAAAGATAAAAAAATAAAAAAAATAAAAAAAACTACAGGCCACGCGCCACACGTACTGAACTCACACGCCCACGCACCACACTATCTACACCAGTGGCGCGCCCAGATTGTATACCCTGAGGAGAGCATTTGTCTCCAAACAATTTTGTAGGTCTTGTTTTTCCATTTTAAAACCCTATTTTAAATTTATATATATATATATATATATATATATATATATATATATATATATATATATGTGTGTGTGTGTGTGTGTGTGTGTGTGTGTGTGTGTGTGTGTGTGTGTGTGTGTGTGTGTGAAGACAATTAACACGGCCAGTTTCACAGAAACATAACATTGGTGGACGACTACTGCTTTGTATTCAAAACATGCACACATCAGTCAATGCACATGTTCCAAACGCGCCAAAAATGTCTGATTACATACAGGGTACTCGCGGTCTTAGACAGGGAGATATGTGCGGCCCAATCTTATTTTCATTATTAATTAGCGAACTATCAATAGATACAGTTAACAATGGCAAGCACGGCGCAACTTTATCACCAGAAAACATGGTAGAGATTCATCCTCCTGTTTGCTGACGATGTGGTCCTCCTGTCTGAAACTGCTATAGGTTTACAGAACCAGCGTAGAATTCTACACGACTCATCGAAACGTCTTGGACTGACTGTGAACATAGATAAAAGTAAGATCAGTCTTCAAACACCAGCCCCTCTTCAGTTGCAGAGTTACTTGTATATGTGACGGTGGAAATTTAGTATTTCATATTCAGAATTAATAAAAATGAAGTTTGAACAATAAAATGTAAATGACATAGAACATTTAAGTTCCATTGGCCAGCATTCCCGGAAAGCAGAAAAATTGGTACGCAAGGTGGTATTTTGGTGGAGTACAAATGTAGGTGGTTAATACTTTGCAATACCTTGATGTGTACTTCACCATCACGCTTCGATTTTTCTGCTGTCTATAGTGATCTCGCCAAGAAAACAAAACAGAAAAAAAGCTTTATCGTGTATTCTGAACGTTTGGGACATTTTCGAAAACAACTCAGTGAGAAATCGAAAGAATGAAGGAATCAAAGAAATTGAGTGAACGATTTTGAACAATACTGAGTGGATGACATGGGAAACGAGTGAATGAAGCGCCAGCTGGCAGCTCTTCAGTCGGCACTATCCAGGTAGGCAGACAGTTGTGTAAATGCGTGTGAATTGTAAAGCGCTTAGAGCTTGGTCTCTAGCCGAGGATAGACGCTATATGTATACATAATAATAATAATAATAATAATAATAATAATAATAACATTTCTAACATTGGTTGATGTCCATATATAGCTAGTTCTGTTATTTAGGTCAGACACAAGGGACTATACCAGGCATACACAGAAATAGAAAAGGCACACATGTATGCCATAAAATGATATCTGGGAATTGGCTGAATTATGTCAAATGAGATGAATTAATATTTTCGGGTGTATTCGATACTGGTTGAAAAGAAACAGCTTTACTACAAATCCTACGTAACCTGGATGAACGAAATAAATTAACATAGGCACCCGATCTAAGAATAATTTTATTGAATTTGGTCACTATTTTGTGTGGCTAAACCTAGGAGTCGAATCCATCAATGACTCTTTACACTGTTGCAAAGAAAGACTCACAGACAACTAGAAATAAGAATTAGAGAAGCGATATTACAGGAAACGATGGACTAGAATTTTGCACTAATTATCAGCTGACACTTGAGTTGGAACATTATATCAGTTTATGTGTAAATGGGTTCGTCACATATGCTCTAACACATTTTAGAATAGGTGTATCAGACATCAAAGTTCATTTTACAAGAAACAGTAATCAGACAGATGCTGGGGTCGACTGTCCATTTGGTCACTGGTGTGACTGAGAATGAAACACATTTCCTATTATGCTGCTCTGCCGATGATGGTTTGAGGTACGTTTGCCTAGCTCCCGTCCCTGTTGCGATTATCAAGCTTATTAATAAAAAAAATAGTTATGTTGTACAGAGTGTCACGTTTCAG
>JADBJO010014000.1:17500-27500 GCA_016801955.1 Conus betulinus | reverse complement strand
ATGTTTTCTCAACGCCTACCTCTTTAAACATCCAGACATACCCCAAACCGTTTGAATACAGCAGTGTTTTAATATGTGTGACCCAGTTTTGCATCTTTTGTTTCTATTTTGTAAATCAAAAGCATACCATATGCTTTTCTGGAGTACCTTGTCAGTGGTTGCGTGCGTAGTCTGAACCAAAGCTGAATACATCTCGTTTCTGAAGTAATATATACTGGAAAATACCCCATGTTCCATGTACCGTATCATTAGGTGTAAATGGAGGGACGTTCAGCAATAGCTTACAAGCCTGCAAATGAACTTTTTCGATAGATTCTCGTGGTTTGAACCCCCATAGTTCCGACCTGCATAAAAGAGAAGGAATAACCTGAGCATCAAAAATCCTAAAGAACAGCTAAGGTGAAAAGCTGCTGAGTTTTCGTATCACTTTCAAATTTCTACAGTAGCTTTCTTACCTCCAATGCAATGATCGTGGCCAGTAGCAACATCGCTCTATTGAAAACGTAACACCCAGATATTTATAAGAATGTGCAACATCTAACTGCTTATCACCAAAGAACCCACATTCATTTCTACTTAAATAGCCACCTTTCAGGACAGCAATGACTTTAGGTTTTTTTTTTCCATATTAACCTTTATTCATAATCTCTGAGCACTCAAATAGGACATTAAGTTGATTTTGCAGACCGGCTATAGCAGACGACATGAGAGCGATGTCATCAGCAAATATCAGTATGGAAATGTCTACATCGTTAGGGATGAATTGTATTCCATGCTTGCCACATGAAAACATGTCGCGTGCAAGCTCGTTAATAAATACAAAAAAAAAATAAGGCAGGACTAAGACAACAACCCAGTTCTAGACCTTGCAAACATTCAAAATAATCAGTGTAAGAGTTATCACATCTGACACATGATTTAATGGTGCTGTACATACTTTTGAAAATGTTAAACAGATTTCCTTTAAAGCCTTTCGTGAGTAGTATGTTGAACAAAAGACCATGTTTTACCATATTGAACGCCTTTCTGAAATCGATCAATGCTACACAAAAATTTATTCTTCTTGGCAGTGTTTTTTTTATGCTAGCATACAAGTGAAAATGTGATCAGTAGTGGAACAAGATTTTCTAAACCCAGCTTGAGCATCAGAAATAAATTCATTGGTTTCAGCCCCAGGAAATGAGCCGCTTACTCAAAATGTGAGTAAAAATTTTACACAAGTGGCTAATCAAGGAAACGCCGCGATAGTTGTTCGTTTCGTTCACATCACCTTTTTATACAATGGAATGATTATTGATTTAGTCCATTCTTCAAGGAATACACCATCTCTGAAAAGTTTATTGAAGTATTTAACTAGAAAGGGAACTATCAAATCTCCTGAGGTTTTTATGACTTCACTTATCAAAGAATCAGGACCAGCTGCTTTGCCACACTTAAGACTTTTGATGGCTTTCTTTACTTCCTCTACTGTAATTTCAGCGTCCAGATTAGGGTCAAATGCCATATCAGAGACATCCAGTTTTGGATGCTCCACACTTTGGACAAAACCAAGGTTTAACAAGTGTTCAAAATGGTTAAACCACTGATCCTGTGAAATTGTATTACTTATGTGGGAACGACTGCGACACTTATTGATTTCAGTCCAAAAGGCCTGATAATGATCTGCTACTTGCATTAAGCAGTTAATACGCTCAGTTTTAAAACAACGTTTCTTCGTGTAATTAAGTTGATTATATTCTCTCCTCATTTGTACATAGGCACATCTATCAGCTGGATCTCCAGATCTCTTAAAAATGGTCAAAGCCTTTCTAACTCCCATCTTGTTGTTTTGACTTTCCTCATCAAAGAAAGATTTTCTTACAATCCTGCTTTTTGAAGAACGATTTTGGCTCATACCAGCGCTGGCATTCATCAAACACTTAGTAAATTCATACAGTGCTCTGTTAACACAAATATCAGTCATATTGGCATCATATTCTAGATTGCTGCAAAACAGGTCGATGGTACTGTTATATATGTATTCTGCTAATCTACCCCTTTTCCCATACAGTTACATTTTCTGAGATAGGTAGAGGTGACAATGGTGTTTTGCCTGTAATTTTTAACAGGATTGGCATGTGCTCTGATTCTACCCTCCTACCTACAGAAAAGTTCACAACATTGTCTAACAAATCGTTAGAAATAAGGCAATAATCTATGACACTCCACCCATGGGAAAATACAAATGCAAAATCACGACTAAACCTACCTCTCTTTTTTACCCATTCAGAATGGAAAAATCAAAACAAACACACACATTTAATAAATTTTCTCCAAAAGCATTTAACATAGTATCCTTAGACAATCGTGTTTTCTTGAAAAACGGGGTCGAACTGGAAGGGTCAATCAGTAGATCAGTATGTGACCACCTTATCGGAGATCTGCTGTCCTTGCATTAAAGTTCCCACAACATATCAGCTGAGCCTGTGGATAGTGGTTGGTCAAGTCCAGGATACAGTGTTCTATGGCGTGAATGTGGCAAGTGAAATTAGATGTTTGGTAATGCACTGAACCAGAAGGAGGGGCATACACAAATATTGACAGAATGTCCATTGTCCCCACAAAGCATGCTTTTAGACATCTTAATACACCACGTGATCGGTATGAACTTTAATTGATGTAATGTGCTTATTAAGTGTTTTATTGACTAGTAATAGAAGCCCTCCAGACTACGTCCCATAAATGAATGTTTAATGGCTTTTGTCATGAATTTCATGTAACTGTTGAAGACACCATCCAAGTCCAACATATCATCTAGGTACCAAACACACAATATCAAACTGTTGTTCAAAAAGAAGGAAATCAGTATTTGCCAACTTACTGGCCAAACCATCTATGATCCAGGAGGGACAGGACAAGTTCTTGGAGTGTCCACAAAATGTAACGGGCCAGTCGAATCCCTATTTGTTAGAATGTGAAACAGAAGAGCGGTATTTGTCTCTGAATTTGATCTTCTCAGTAAGCCGTGTTTGTGTGCTTCTATCATTGAGTCTGCTTTGTTTGCTTTTCTTTTTGTTGTGTCTGCATGTAAGTGGAGCTCTTTGCAGTGTTGGATTTGAAGTTTCGTTTTCATGGGTGATGCTGGTAGACATCACACCCTGGCTGGGATCATCTGGAGTGGCCGTGGCACAGCGGTGCACGTCACTACCTGTGATCACACTGTTGCACTGAGGCCGACTGCAGCTGACATTTGCAGGACTGGTCCACCAGGAAGGGCGTCAGGCTGGAGATGGAGTGACGATGGGAGATTGGATGGCGATGGTCGGGGGTAGCTTACTGGGGGATCTGAAGACTGGCGTTCTACGCTGTAAAACGTGACTGGTGGGCTGTGGAATGCTGCTGTCAGGCTTACATCTGGTGTGCTGGTTGCCCTCTTTTTACTGAACTGAGGTTCGGCAAGTGTTTTGCCTTCTAAGAGGACTCAGCCAAGTGGGGGGGGGGGGGGGGGGGGGGGGGGGACAAACGGAATGATGGGAGGAGGTGGGCTGATTTGTTGGCAGGAAATGAACAGTGGGTCTGCTCACTGCCCCAGTTGTCGTCATGTCCTGAGCATCACCATGTACCGCAGCTGACTGCCATGTCACACACTCTTTAACACTCGTTAGAATTCACCTTGGCACCTGTCTCCGCAGATCTAGCAAGGTTCATTCCAACGTTGTCACCTGGTGTGTAAGAAGTTGCGTTGTAATTTTCAATGTATTTCGGGTCGCTGCAGGTCTGAGTAGGCAGTGATTGAGACCGAGTACTTCTGTTGGATAAGACTGGGGCTATCTGCCTGTTCCGTTGTCTGATTGTCGCCTTGTTTAGGGTGGGGCATTCCTCCAGGTCAGAAGCAGAGGGGGACAAAGAGGAATCCCCCTTTGGCTGCCCAGTGTGATTTGTACTATTGATGCTGTTCTGCCTAACTATTTGTTGAGAACTGTTCTGGGCATTTCTCCCTCGAAATCCATCCTTGTATTTCCTTTTCCCATTGAAACATAGTTGACCTCTGAAATCATAAGCCTGTCTCCCTTCCACTCTGTGATGTTTCAATGCAGTGTAGTGTCGTCTGGTGAAGTCTGCGGCCTCACAGATGCCTTTTTCATCAGCCATTTCTTCCCTGTGCTCTTTTCTTGCAGCACTGACAGTTTGTCTGCCAATGATGAAGGGAGGCAATTAACGGCTGGGAACGGGCGGAATCACTTCTTGGGAGTCCGACTCAGTGCGCTCTCTCCACGTCACCACAGCTCCATGTCTTAGAGGGATAGAAACGATTCAGCAGTTGAACGACTTTCCGGGTGCATACACGGTAATCTTCATTTGAGTCTTCAACAACATTGAAAAAATTGACATTGTTCCTTTTTGAAAATGATGATTCTAACCGATCCAGATCACATTCGAGAGTGTCAAGGGCCGTTAACAACTGTTCTTGCTGGCCATACACTGTGCCACATGTACTTTGTAGATACTGACTGACACAGGTCTGTCAGACTGGCCACGTTCTGCTTCAAATGATCGTTTTCTGTGTTTGCAGACTGTCGCACCATGTATGGAATGAACCGATATCAGCACAAACGGCAGCATAATGTTGTTGTATCTGCTGAAGTTGTGTCAGAACTTCATCGGTTGTGACATATTCTGATGGCATTATATTTGAGCCGTGAAAGGGGCAGCGTTAGGAACGGGGGAACGCGCGGAAATGGAAGGCCTGACATCGTACTGGTAAAATTTTCGACACGCTGGACAACACCCTGTTGATTTCTTGTCTTGCCGTCGACACAACCCGTCCCGCTGACTGGCCCTGGATTACTTTCGACGTCCATGTACATCAGAAGAATTTTCAAAAGAAACACTGCCACTAAGCCGAAGCGCAACGCCCCAACTTATGAGGAGTCTTGTTGACTGAATCAGAGTAGGAGTAGTGCATGAATTGAAAAAAAGAGAGGCGGAAAGTTTGACCGAATATGGACACATGGCAATCTGCTGAAGTCACAGTGAAGAGGTACGAATCTCACACCACTAAACCGTGCGCCGTGTAGGCCTAGTTGTTGTCTTCTGGCCATGAAGTAGATATAACTCCACAAAAAGGATTCATAACTTGCTCTGAAAGTTTAAAAATTTGCAGGCATTGTAGTACTTGTTGTTAGTGTCCTTTTTCCACAGAGAGAGAGAGAGAGAGAGAGAGAGAGAGAGAGAGAGAGAGAGAGAGAGAGAGAGAGAGAGACAGACAGAGAGACAGACAGAGACAGAGAGACAGAGAACGAACGAACGAACAAAAGTCCAATGATAATGATAGTCCAATTTGCCCATGTCATCAGGGGGTATGAAAATTGGGAATGGGAAGGGAGATATGATGATGATAATACTAAAATAAAACGGAAAAAGCAAAAGTATATCTTCAAATGAATCAAACATCAAACATCGTACAGGAAATGGTTTCTAGTATTAAAGGCTTTTGATAAATGCACAGCAAGAGGTTTACATGTTCTGACATCTGACAGTAATAAAGTCAGTTTGAATGCATTTGGGTGAATATGGTATTTGGCTGGGATAAAGGCTTTTCAGTACAGAACTGTACTCATTACACACTAATACAGAATGCAGATCAGATTCTTCAATACCAGGACAAAATGGACAATCATTATTTATTCTTGTGATTGAAAATCTAGACTCATGAATTCTTAGTTGTGAAACTCCAAGTCTAATTCTTGTCAACTATTTTCTAAGAGATGGATTGTTTATTCTAGACAAACGTTCTGGAACATCATAGAGTTGTCGAAACGGAGAGTAGAACTGAAATCTTGCTTTTGAGTTAACAGCAGCGTCTAAGTCTTGTATATAATAATAATAATAATAATAATAATAATAATAATAATGAATACTTATATAGCGCCTATTCTCGGTTAGAGACCAAGCTCTAAGCGCTTTATAATCAACACTCGTTTACACAACGGGCTGCCTACCTGGGTAGTGCCGACTGAAGAGCTGCCAGCTGGTGCTTCATTCAGTCGTTTCCCGTGTCATCCCAGTCAATATCGTTCACTCAATTTCCTTACTTTCTTCATTCTTGCCATTTTTTTCACGCAGGGTGCATGTTATGTGTAACGTATATCATCCATACCAACGGCCAAACTGGCCTACTCTTCCGAAAGTTGGTGATGGGATTTTACGTGTGTGCAAGATGTTATGCGTGCGTTCATACACGGAACCTCGGTTTATAGTCTCATTCGAAGGACTGTATGGGAAATGGAGTCAGAACCAATGTTAACTCCAAGGAAAAAATCCTCCTGTACCGAAACGCCCCCCGCGGAGGTTCGAACCCGCAACCCCAGGATCACCAAGATTACGAGTCTAGCGCTCTACCAACTGAGCTATTCCGGCAGAAAGTCTTTGTTTAAAGGCATGCACAAAACATTTCACATTTTCTACCCCTTGATTTTCCCACACAAATCCAAAACCATATTTATATATGTCAAATATATATTACTTACCTAGTTCTTTTTGCCCTTGTAATGCAGACTACATAACATTTTATAGGATTTTCTTGGGATACGGCTATCTTCCATACGGGTCAATTTCAGCCAATATTTTACACATTTTATTGAGGTCTGAATATATAACGGGTATCTGCCGGTTTCAGAAAATATAAGTGCACTTGTGTGAACACTTACATTCAGAAGACGTTTAATAGCCAAAACGTGGACTCTTTCAATTATAGTATGGTTTGCAGTTAACCCCAAACTTCAGCGCCATATGTTAACATTGGCTGGATCTGGCTATCAACAATTTGAAGAAAAGTTTTGGACTGTTTTCGCCTAGAGACCACAAAAATGTCAAAATACTGGAAACACATTTTTAGCTTTGAGTGCCTTGTCCTCCAAAGAATACGGACAAGTTTAACCATAGAAAGAATGACATCTGAGCATTTATACTCATTCACAACTTGCAACTGTAACCATGTATACCATTGTGAAACTAGAGAGAAAGAGAGAGAGAGAGAGAGAGAGAGAGAGAGAGAGAGAGAGAGAGAAGAGTCAGAGAGTAAACGTTTTTACTGTTCTTTGAGTGTGGCAGTCGTGATTTGAACATGTCTATTACTCTCTGTTCTTGTTCTTGCTGCCGTCGTCGCTGTGTTACTGCATTCCACATGTAGAGAAGCGGGTTGAGAGCTGAGCTGAGTGGTAACATAAACACCACCATGGCCGATAAAAAAATATCCCAGAGCAATTGTATCTTGTGAATCAATAGTCAGGACCAGACCAAACAAAAACCAGCAAATGGCACTAACGAAAGTGACGCTTGCTGTAAAGTGGATTGAATCATAAACTGATCTCTCTTCCGAGATCGAGCGCAGTACCATATCGTGGGGTGTTCTTGAAGATGATGACTTGAGCAGCAACAAGCATGAGGCACAAAACAAAGTTGAATGCAACAAGAACTGTGAACCACCGAAACTTGGGGTCAGAATGATAGTCATGAAATAAAGCCAGTCGACACAGACCAGACTGGCCCTGCAGGCCCCAGTGTGAGAGTCCAGGAAGGAATGGTACCAGTGACAGCAGGACCCCTATACACCAAGCCACTGCACATGCCACAGCCATTGGCATGGTGTTCAGTACCAAGGAATATCCAGGGAAACACGTGATGACGGTGTGATGGATAGTGATGACTCCAATATCAGAATTGACACTTCAAGAGACGAAAGGCAAAGAAATCCATTTATTTTGCATAGTACGCTATCAGACCACGTCTGTTCATACTGTATGTATTCGTCGTGAAATCTTTCATTCACAAGTAAGTTAATGCCAACATGAACCCCCATACAGATGTTAGCGAACTGCAGGTTGGAAATGGTCATTCTGAAAGAGGATTTATAGAATTCATGCTGAACAGATACAGCTAGAAAGCAAATAACATTTCCTAAAATGGCGAACATGCAAAGTAAGCAAAAGAAAATCTGAACATGTCGTTCGGTATGAGATTTTCACACGAAGAAAACATGCTATCAGGAGCAAAACAATTTATTTCGCTTGGTTTCTTTTGAAGCGAGGTATCACAGCAAATTCTGAAGTTTGGCCAAAAGATGAATTTATGTAATTAGATCTTGACAATATATCTAATGGAACATTGTCAACAGGATTGCTTCTTAAATCCAAGACCATTAATTTTGGCGTGTTTTTAAACCCTTTGGATCCAATGGTTTTAATGTGAGATGAAGATAAATTGAAATAGATTAAACTGGGCAAATACATGAAACAATTCACTGGGTGATGAAAGAATGTTTTTGACACATCCAATCGTCTCAGCGCATAGCAAATGGTTTTTGATGGCACACTCTTTGTTAGTTGGCTGAGAGGGCTGCTGTGTAAAAGCAGAACCTTCAGATTGAATAGGCCAGTAAAAAGACCCATATCGAGGATGTTGAAACTATTGTGGCTTAGATCACATACTGTAAATTGTTAAGTTTCATACCTGAAACGTTTACAAGCAAACAATGGGACAAGCTTAAACGTATTATGTATCTAGTATTACTAAAGTCTGCTGGGAGACATTCCTGAACCGTTGGCATCCACGTAGCGAATCTGAGGGAATAATTCAACAGGAAAAGGATGACCACACAATATAAAGTCACCTCGACACAGACAATCCTCTGGACACTTCCTGTCACATGTTAGTTCGTCATCGCGCTGTGGACACTGGCCCCAGCCATCACACAAATGATATGGGTGTACACATACATTGGAAGTTCGACATTGATAGTTACCAACGCACAAAACAGTATCACAACCTTGTTCATCTTCCCCATGAACACAGTCAGAAAACCCATTGCATCGAGTGTAGACAGGGAGACAGTACAGCCACTCCTCTGTGCAAGAATAATGACTGTCAGGACAGGACTCTTCAGATCCCATCACCTGCTGAGTAAAGTAACCAGAACCATCAAGATTAACGTAAAACCGCTGTTTTTTATCTACTCCTATCTCACTGTGTGGGCGATTATTCTTATGGACACACAAATCCTCATCAGATGAATCCAAACAGTCACGAACGGTATTGCATCGTCTTTCAGGAGGAATACACTGACCATTAGAACACAGAAACCCATCACACATGGCACAGTTTATCTCATCGGAATCATCCACGCAGTCAGAATAATCATTACAACGTTGGCTGCGTAAACACACTGACCATTCATGCACAGAAACCCATCACAGTGGGGATGGACACAGAATGACTCATCACTGTTGTCCGGACAGTCTGGTCTGAAGTCACAGATAAACGTGTAATGCAGGGTTGTGATGTTGTCTTCACATTGAAACAGAGCATAATTGTGAGGAGCAAACACATTGTTGACCAGGTAATAGCTGGCGTTCACCAGTTTACAAAACTGTGAATAGATTGTAGTGCCACAGTGAGTGAAGGGATCACACAATAAAAACATTTGAGTCAGATGGTTTTTTGACAATGAAACAACAACTGCTGTGTGTTGTGTAGAACAGAGTGTGATGAATCCGTGTAAGTAGGTTGGACTTGTAAAGGAAACACAGTGGGGGACTTTGCATTGATTTCACACAAAACTGCGTCCATTGACACATCTTTTATTCTCCACAATCTTCCAAGTTCCATCGATAAAAGAAGCTTTGTGTGCAAACTCCTGGTCGGATAGTGTAAATACAGAGACTTAAAATGTTTCATATCATAGATCAAAGTACTATCCGACCACTTACGAAATTTGCTGTACATAAAAGTCACACATGGTCCCAACCAACTATATAGCCAAGAAGCATTTCAAAGACATGATAGTGTCTGAACGCGTGTAAAGAATCAACCTGCTCCCGTCTTGTTTTTAGAGAGGCTGTTCTTCCACCCAGCTTACGACACCTAAACGATAGATGCGCAAAGGAAGTTTTTGTTTCTTGTGCGACTAGTTTGAAGCATTTGTTGCGTGAGGCCACCAGACCCTGACATCCAGGACTGCTGT
>JADBJO010014000.1:5000-12500 GCA_016801955.1 Conus betulinus | reverse complement strand
ACCTATCACTAGTCCGCCCAACCCTCGAATACGCCAGTTCTGTGTGGGACCCCTACATAGAGAAGGACATTAAGAAGCTGGAAACGATCCAACTCCGAGCTGCTCGCTGGGTCACCCATTGACACCGGAAAACCTCCAGTGTACATGACATGTTAGAAACCCGTCAGTGGTCCCCCCTCACAGAACGAAGGAGAAAGACGCGACTAGTGAACTTTCACAAATTTTCATTAGGGAAGCCTGATTATCAACACATGCCACAAACCCTCTCAAAATCCTTCTGCCCCCAAAGGAACCCAACGGTCCCACCCAGCAACATACCACCTTTCCAGCTGCAGGACACTCTATAGACAGAAGTCCTTCTTCCCTAGGAACATACCCGATTGGAATAGCCTTCCTGCTGAGGTTGCCCTTGGCCCCACCTTGGAGGGCTTAAAATCACTAGTCTGATTCCACACCCCTCCCCCTGTCCACCACCCCCACCCCCATCATCCCCCCCCCCCCCCCCCCCCCCCCCCGGCCCAGGAAACGCTATGTCAAGCAACTTCAGCTTCATGCAAACCCCCTATAGTCTACAGAATCTTCAAAATGATAAAGGTGGTAGTCAGGAGAAAGAAGAAGAAGAGCGTCCATTACATTCCCCTCACTACACAAAAGTATGTACACACATGGGACGTATCATTGTAGAATCACTTGGAAAAAAATATGCATAAAGGATTCCAAATAAAGCCAGAAAAATGGCCCTAACTGCACACCCAGAACATGCGTATGTCACGTGCATTGCTAACAATGGCCTAATATTGACATTAGGTAAGCAAACTGCTTTATGGCAGAAGAAGGCAGGGTATTTATCCGTAAATTGATATCAGGAATGTTGTTTGCTTAGTGTCGACATTAGGTAGGTAATAAACATTTAGCAAGGTCCATTATTTTCTGCGCTACGCAATTTTCGTCATCAGCGTGGGTTTCACTAAACGTCATGCTGAGAGCAGTCGTTTTCAAATTCAGTGTCTTCACCAAGATCACCAGCCACATGCAGTGACAATTGAGAAGTGTTTCTACTCTTGATCTTTCAAACATTTCCATCCTAACAATGGTGCAAAGAAGGCTGTGAGACAGCGTAACGAGTCACAATGCAGCACTTCCAACGTTAAATATGACGAACGGAGCATGTAACTTATGATTCGATTTTGTGTGGGTTGTTGGCATGCACTCGGCGTACTAATACAGATCTTTATTGGATGTTCATGAAGTGTCTGTAAAATGTCAAATGTATGTTTTGGATACTGTGCATAAGATATCATTTAAAAGAAATCAGCTGAATGGTAACATTAAAAGTTGATGCATGGTTTCGCAGTAATGCGACCTAGCAATGAAAATGAGCAAAACGAGAAAAGCCTCATTAGGATACTTATACTTACACGAATCGCCCCTTTGTTAGAAGAAGAAATTATATGGTACTTACAACAACAACAACAACAACAACAACAACAACAACAACCAGAAAGCAGCTGGCCCTGATGACATCTCTTTGGTAAAATTTTCAAAACCTCTTCTGAACAGATCATGAAGTTTCTTCTAAAACGGTATAATAATTTTTAGATGATGGTCTGTATCCATATATGAATTGATGAATTGATAATCTTACCTGTGTTTAAGAAAGATGATGTCACCAATCCCAACAAGTACAGAGGAACCGCCTTTTATAAGATCATTAGAAAGCTGTACAGGACGATAAGAAACAAAACATTGCAAGGACTGGTACATAGGAACAATATTACAGGTGAAAATCAATACTAGTCTTAAAAACGACTATTCAACTATTGACCTCAAATGTCCTGTTCACTTTGTTAGCGATAGTACAAAAAACACTTTCATTACAATCGAAAGCTCTATATTGCTTTCATAGACTTTGAAAAAGCATTTGACTCTATCAATAGAAATTTTGATGTAAAGTGAAATAAACGGTAAATTTTACAGAAGTATAAAAAGCATAATAGCATGGTGTTGTGAGAGCTAGAGTGTCATGTGGTAGTAAATTAACAGACTATACAGACTATACAACGCGCTCAACTTAACTCGAGTAAAAACAGGGCGATGTTTCAGCCCAGTTTTGTTTTCTTTGTTTATCTATGCGCTGACCATTTAAGTAATTAATAATGGGATACTTGGTGCTTTGATACTAACTGCATGCCCACCTTACCTGTTTTACCTTTTGCACCCAGGTCACACAATACAAGCGAAAAGTCAAACACGACGCATAAGAAGATCCAGGGCCTACTAATTCGGCAACGCCCACTAAGAACCTCATTTGACTATCTTCATAATCCGATAAAGGGGTCTAAGCTTGTATGATGGTGATTTTGACGTGAGAGTTACCCATAGTCGGATAGTGGTATACCCACGGGAGACTGGATAGCAACCCTCTTGGCTGTTCACGGTATTCTTGTGAACAAGGACGCCAACACCATGCTCACGTTTGTTCTCTCTGCTTCTGAAGCATTTCCTGTGTCTTTCTTCGTTTGTGCTTTGCCAGATTCGTATCCTATAAATTTACTTACTCCCTGTACGTTCTGAAGGTCAATGTCTATTTCGTGGGTAAGCGCTCTTAATTTTCCGGTGTCAATGTTCAAAGCTCAGATGTCTGTCATCATATCACAATGCGTCCTCTGCCATGTGGCCTACTAATTCAAATAAAAGCGTGCTTTTTTATTTTTTTACCAGTTTTTGTATTTGTTCATGGAATCAATAATATAGATCTAAAGTTATTCGGATTTTCATAGAACTCTGTTTGCAAAGATTTTCTAAAAAATGGACAACAAAGGAAGATATTGTTGTCATCTGCATTTATTTAGATAATGGAGACATAAAGTCAAAGTCAGTGTAACGCTTGGAACGGTATGAATGAACTGCA
The DNA here is from genome assembly GCA_016801955.1 of Conus betulinus. Classification (NCBI taxonomy): domain Eukaryota; kingdom Metazoa; phylum Mollusca; class Gastropoda; order Neogastropoda; family Conidae; genus Conus; species Conus betulinus. The sequence goes on along the minus strand of JADBJO010014000.1, from coordinate 9,589 downwards.
ACTACTGAAGTACAGTACGAAATCTGGATTCAATAAAGTTCAGATGCCTACCTATATCTTCAAGTATATAGGGGTACACATGATGTAGGGGATTGCCAAACATGCAATGTTTCAAACCTCTTACTCTTTTTTGCATGTGGCCATTCAATTCTAGTCATCTACAACTTTTATATATGCTTGTTCCTATATTGCCACCTGTAATCAGCTAAACGCTGTCTAAAGATTTGTTTTAAAAACACATGTTTCACTTTTCAACCAATCGTTCAGCCACACCAAACCTGAGTTGAAAAAAAGACATTTCTATGATTTGTCACTGAAGTAAGTTTACCTCAGGCATCCGATCTATGGAGCATAACATATGGTTGTCTGCATCTACCTGCACTACTTTCAACCAATAACGGCCACAAATACAAACTGAATTGATGGTGATTGGGTAGTATCTGTGTTCATTCTTCCATAATCTGATCAATGACTATGTGTCTATCTATCTCTAGAATTTTTCTTCAGAGCAAACATTTGATTTGTTTCTCACTGTATTCAGTTGTGATGTGTAATTCTCAAGTTTCTGAACCATATGTTATGATACGCTATACTTTAGAATACATCAGTTTTATGAAAAGCGTGGGCGAATTGTTATAGTACATATATCGTTTCTACAAGATCACCGAAAATGACTTTCTTGTTGCTCAACTCTACAATTCCCTCCACGAAATAACAAAACTAATCTCAGTGGAGACATAAATTCCTGAATACTTATTAACATTGACAACGAATAATATGTTCGCATCGTTATGTCCTTTTCTTTTTTTCTTTTTTTTTTTTTGCTGTCCCAACCTCTGCGCCACCGCAGAGGCAGTGCATCCACGCCGCTCATTCCGACACACCGTCCACAGCCACAGCCCGTTTGGCCCCACCACAGTCCTGGCACCAGCAATCCACAGAGAGCAGCCAATGTCAAGCCATCAAGAGGGAACCCACCGGAGGAGACACTGCATTGCTGACGAGTCACTTTGGTGGTGTTCAGTGGCGCCTGTTCTGATCTAACATACGCAGGACACCACCTACTAAGCCCCCTACTGACGACAATAATTGGTTAGTTTGCAGAGCCGGCGTGATGAGCTCTCCCTCCGGAGGGCGCCACCATGTGCGTCCCGACGACAGCCTCCATAGACTCGCTGATACCAGTGACCCCGACGGAACTAAACCAAGGCTATAGACGTGGAGAGGACATCGAAAGTGAGGTCACCATGAGAGCAGGGCATGAAGGGCCACATAATTTGAGACTTTTTTAAACATGCTGATCGACGAGAATGAGGATGATTAAGATGATACTACGGATTTCCATTTCGGTCTGAGACTACATGACAGGGGGCTGTACTCTACGCTTCCTTTCATAATATATCCCAGCGTCAACCAGGCCTGAGAGATACAGGCACCTGCAGTGTTGGTCAGGAAATTTGAGCAACACTCAGAAACACATCCATTAAGTGGATGAAACTCGACTGTGTGGTCCCAGTCTCCCCAACTGAGTCCACAGCACACTCAACTCTGGATAGGAGCCGGTTGGGGCAGAAAAAAACCCACATGACTCTGATGGGATTCGAACCCACGAGCTCCCAGCCGGGATTCCGCGACGCTAACCACTTGCCACGGTGGCTGGTTTAAATCCATATTTCTCTTAAGTCAAAATATTAACCATATCTAAACACAGTAACTTTCGGTTTCACCAATACAAAGTTCTAGATTTAGTAAAGAGGATGCCCACATAAGCTGTTTAATTGATTCTGTAGTCCTGTAACAAAACATAACTAAGTCAATAGCTAATAAAACTGTGCACAGTTCAGTGGAATCTAATGAAGATGTCACACAATGCCTCTCATTATTTATTAATTCAAGTGCCACTTCATTGATTTAAGAAAGAGTCAAAGTCTACGTACCTCTCCCTCTTTGACACTGGTGAAAAATGTACATAATATGACAAACTGGTGCCAGATCTCACTCTCATATAAAACCTTATTAGATATACTTTTTAATACATAAAAATACCTATTCACTCCCTGTTTCAGGAGAACCGACCGAAGAAGATTTTTGTTGACTTTACAAACGCTCTCTCATAATCTATAGTGATCTATAATAATAAACTTCTGTTTGAAATTTACTTGTTTTTGTTTAGAGGCTAACAAAGTAACCAGATTATCGACAGTGGAGTACCATCTTTCTAAAACTCAGCTTGGTGTTCCACAGTTTCATAATTTTCCCCTACCCAAGCTTGAAACATCCTCTTTGGCATTCTGCTAAATATCTTACCACTTATTTCACACACAGCGAAATGCCCCTATACTTTTCCCAGATCATTCAGGTCTACTTCCTTGTACGCTAGTAAATACAGATTCAGTCCAGTTGGTGGGGTAGACAACTTTGTCAGAGAGAGAGCTTCGAAAAACTTGACTAAAATTCAGTTAACTGTGTGTAAGATATACTTAAACAGTTCTGCTGGCCCTGAGACTGTTCCTGATTGTAGGTTATGGATACCCAGTAACACTTCGCGCTCTGACATGAGGTGTTAATAATACAATTAATACCAGTGATCGTCGTCAATGTGTTATTCAACTATGTTACCTGCATCTCTTGTTTAAAGCATGTTCTAATGATCATATCATTCACCAACGGATGTTTTATTTTCTGTGTAATCGTCCTTTGGCATTGTTAAGTATACAGTCTTCCAAAATGTTTGTTGAGAGTTTTTAGACTCTACTACTTATTTTTTTAACCTTATTTTGGTACGTGCTACTCTTTTCCTTATATGAATATGACAAGGATTTCTACTTGTTTCCCCCTTAAAACGAAAATTACGCCTCAGAGCTGTCTGCCCTTGTTTCTCTTTCGCTGGGTATTCATTGGCATACCAGTCTTCATTTTTACTTCTCCCCATTTAATAGCGAAAGCTTTGTTTCAATAGATAGACTGCTGCGTTTCAACTGCAGTCGTAAAATATATTTAATGCAAATTGATATTGGTAATAATCTGCATTTTCTTCGTAATGTCCAAGAACAACAATGCGTTCATTTGGAAAAGAAACAGAAAGCAATACAACAAATGACTGTGTCCCCATTTGCTCCAGAACAATAAAAGCCACCAATTAAAGATCAAAGCAAGGAGATCAGCTGACACAATTATGGTCGCCATGACAGAACAATTCAATATACATTCACACACTTTCAGAGCAGTACTCATATTCAGCAGGAACTTACCATACGCATTCACTTCAATGGTTCAGTGATCGCGCATTCCGTTTGAAGGTAGTTCCTTGAATCGAGTCAAAACACGTGCCTTTGGAAATGCTATTTTAAATTGATATTATTCAAACAGAGCCTCTGAATGCGCCTGGAAAAAGCTGTAATTTGAAAGTACCTCTAGACCAACAGTGAAGTGAACAACTATTATAATGCTTTGTATCTCCTTAAGTTGTAGCCTTTTTAAAGATTTGGCCAATGAATCAATCTATGTTGACACTGGAGCAGTTTTTACTACATTTAACAAAAGCTTTGGTTTACTGTCCACTGTCGGAATACAACAATGATAACTAGGATGATAAAACAAATCCTTGCTTCGATGTACATTGCAGGGAAACTATGACAAACATAAGCTGGTCATTGTGGTGATACAGGACGTACAAAATCAATAATAGCCATAGAGCTTAAACATTTAGACAAATATATGGATAACCAGTTACTGAAAGTTACAACATTAGAGCATAAGAGGCAACCATTTGAAACTCTTGCAAGTTGAAACAAAGACAACTAAACGTTTGGGACAAGACTTAAGTCTTCAACATGCTGTAGAACACATCACAGTTCTGTTAAAACATCGTTTGCATATTCAAAGATGGTGTTCAGTGGTGATGTTGGCGATGAAACAGTGGTAAGTTACGAAAATACCACATACAGATTCACGTTAGATGAAACCTTGCAAAATCTAACATTGAGTATCATCTGGCTGGATTTCAGTCTAATTGAAACACAAGGCATTAGTACAATTAAAGCCTTAAGATCAGGCGAAAAAAACTATAGGTCTTGATGGACTTTGTGCTGTTTTGTATATAGTCTACTCAGTGTGTCCTAGACTTGTGACCACATTCTTTGATAGATGCTGTGATTTGGACACACTTCTACCTCAGCTGAAAACATTCATGCAACCACTGCAGAACAAATTCCTCTGACAATAGTAGAGGTTGTCAAGGGAGCGAAACATCTCACAAAGGGCTTTAAGTGCTTTAGACGACAAGCATACCGAAAGTAGTGGAGAAATAGGCAACCGGCCGTTAGCAAGAGCGCCTTCGCATGATCGAACTGTGTCAAGGAGTTGAAGTGGTCAGGTACTAACTGCCACATGATAGATGGCACCAAAAGTAGTTAGGACCCCTCACGAGTTCGAACAAAAGTCCACTTAAACCTCAGAGTATCGAGTGAGTGCCAACAACTCAGTCAGCTTAAGCTGCTTTGTAACCAGACTTTGGAGAACAGGCATCTTGGGCCTGTTCAGTAGGTATTGCTGTAGGACACTGTGTTGATGTTTTGTCAGGCTAGTTG
>JADBJO010014000.1:0-2500 GCA_016801955.1 Conus betulinus | reverse complement strand
TTAGACACTAAAGAATTTTTGCAAAAAAATCTACTTAATCAATGAGACTTTCTCTCCTCTACCTGAGCGCGCATGTCTAGCCACCTGTGATGTCATTGCCTTGTACCCTAATGTAAACAACAACATGGGAGTGCCTGCTGTGAAAAAAAAATGCTGAAGAAGTTTCCTGCACCACACAATACTAGTGTGAACTGTGTTACAGAGGCACTTACGATTGCCTTAGATAATAATGTCTGCCAATACTCAGATGGAGAAGGCACTACGTACGCACGCCCGAACAGGGGTACAGCAATGGGGCCCAGTCATGCTTGTGATTATGTGGATATTTTTATGTCGGAGCTGGACAATAAATTAGTTTTAGAATGTCCAGTACCCCTTTTATCAACTCAGTTGCCAGTTGATATAAGGGAACATTACAAGTTCCTTGACTGGTCCAGATTTAGGGATGATGGTTTTACTATCCTCTTAGATAATAAGGACGTGGAACCTTTTAGAAACTGTTTGCAATCTCTCCATCCTCCACACATAAAATGGACGGTAAGCCATGGACAGTCTGCAAATTACTTAGATGTATCACTCCAGCTGAAAGATGGTAAAATTACAACAGACGTTTTTAGTAAACATAACCATTCTTACTTACCACCTAATAGTTGCCACTCTCCAGCAGTTTTTAAAGGTTTTATCCAAGGAATTGGTACGAGACTGCGCATGATCTGCAGTGATGATCATGACCTGCAGAAAAGAATAGAGGAATATTCTCAATATCTTACTCTCTCTGGATGGCCATATAAGAAAGCTAAAGCTAGATTACTAGAAGGGGCCTCCAAGAACAGAAATAAACTGCTCCAAAAGCCTAGGAGAAAAAAGATAACAAAATTGCATTGGGTGACTACGTTTGATCCACGAGTTCCTTCAAAATCTGTCATTATTAAGAAACACCTACATCTTCTATATGCTAATGAGGTGAACAAGGAAATCTTCCCCCCTAAATGTATAATATCCGCTGATAGAAAAAGACAAAATCTAGCCCAAATTTACAAGCCTACCCTTCCAAAACGTCATGTAGTCTATGGGCCAGCTAACATCCCAGGTTTTATCTGTGTAACAAAAAATGTGACACGTGTCGCCATTCCATGGAAACGAAAATGTTAGTGTCCCCATGGGATGGCAGGAATGGAAAATTAGACAACACTTGACCTGTGACACCCCAAACGTTGTCTATGTTCTAATTTGTGAAATTCACAATATGTGGTACGTAGGGTCCACAACAAACATTTAAAGCCCGCTGGAGAAACCACAAATCAGATACCAAATTAAAAAAAGTAAGCAAATGTGGTGTTGCTGACCATGTGGTAAACAAAGTCCACCTGATGATGACCCAGAACTTTCTTTTCTAAAAATTGTTCCAGTTGAATCAGTACAAGAGAAAGACAAATTACTGTGTCGTGAACAGTATTGGATTTGTAACATAGGTACAATTTTTAATGGGCTGAATTCTCGAACTGACATAAAAACTGCCAGGATGAATTCGTGATATCAATTTGTGATGATTTGATATGCACCCAGCTGGCTGTTTTTCTAATACTGGTTTAGTTGGATATGTACATTTATGGCAGTATGCGAGTCGGGGAGCTCGCGGTGTGGGTGTCTGAGCTAGATGGAGTGTGTGTGTGTGTGTGTGTGTGTGTGTGTGTGTGTGTGTGTGTGTGTGTGTTGTGTGTGTGTGTGTGTGTGTGTGTGTGTGTGTGTGTGTGTGTGTGTGTGTGTGTGTGTGTGTGTGTGTGTGTGTGTGTGTGTGTGTGTGTGTGTGTGTGTGTGTGTGTGTGTGTGTGTGTGTGTGTGTGTGTGTGTGTGTGTGTGTGTGTGTGTGTGTGTGTGTGTGTGTGTACTGTGTAGGGGAGGGGTGGTAGTGGTGATCTTTTAAGAGATGATAACTTACCCTTGTATCTACCTCTGTTTCTTCCTTGGGCTCTATGCGATTATAGAGCAGCTTTTATCCATAAAAGCATCGTCTTATAACAGTAGTGATTTTACCAGAATAAGCAACTTAAAGTGGCCTTCATATTCCCCTTCCTTGTAACCCCAAATTTCCATCCTCCCTCCACTCTCCAAACCTCCAAAACCTCCTTCCCCCTCCCCCCCCTCCCCCCCCCCCCCCCCCCCCCCCCACCCCCCCCCCCGCCCAATCCCCCCCCCTTTCCCCCTCTCCCCCCCCCCCCCCCCCCCCCCCCCCCATCCCATCCTATTTGCTTGCGTGTCTGTGCGGTGGCGTGCGTCTTTGTGTGCTTGCGTGCTTGCGCGTTCGCGCTCACTCGCTTGTTTTGTGGCGCGCGCGCAAGCGCCCGGGTGCATCCACCCACATGCCGGTGCGCTCGCCCGTGCGCGCGCGCTTGCGCTCATTTACTAGTTGGTTCCGGACTGGTTCTATTCTGATGAAATGCCCGTCAAATATAATCATTTTTCCTTACAGCCCACTATACCTTCTCCCCTCTCCCACCTC
>JADBJO010013999.1:25000-47500 GCA_016801955.1 Conus betulinus | reverse complement strand
CACACACACTTCTTCAAAAAACTTATTGTATATAAGTACTATTACTATTAACTGTATAGTGATGGCAATGGATCAAGTAATAATAGGACATAGCGATTATAAATACAATGGTATTGATAATAATGATAGTAATGATAATAACAACGACACTAGTGCTGTTGATAATAATGATGGTGATGGTAATTACAGTAATGATAAAAATGATATGATGATAATGGTAATGACAGTGATTACGATAGTAATGATAATAGTAACAGTTTTTAAAACATCTTTTTTTTCATACTTTGGAATATTTCAAGGAAATTAAAAAATTGTTCTTTTGTTTCTTACATTATATTTGGTTTCATAGACTTGTTGATGTCTTGTTGATGTCGTCGTGTGAAACAGATCAACTGAGTACAAACGCAATACCCGCCAGAGCTGCTGTTGATCAAATGAATATCAGTAGGGTCTGCCCAGGTGTGGACTATCTCCTGAACCAGAACTACACAGACGACATGTTCCTGTGGGTCAATGCCTCAGACTGTGAAAACAGTTTACCACAGTTCACAGCACACACACCAGGGTGTGGTGTATGGGGTGTGTGAGGGTTCCACCTCTTTCTGTAAAATGCTTGTGTGCACAGCATGGCTTTTAGTCTTCGCGTTCATATTAAACGATTTGAATATGAGTGCAGTTCTAGTCAGTGGGAAGTGCGTGTGGCGCGTGTTTTCACAAGGGAAATGCTCGAAATGCACTGTTAAATGCGCGTGGCATTCTTTAGATGAAATCGTTTTTGATTTTGAAGAAAGTGACTTGTATCTTTATTACGAAAACAGTCCTTTTGTCAGCTTGAATGTCGAAAGCAAACAAAAAGTGGATTTAATCGCAGAGTATATTACAGAACACTCTGGCTATGTTGTGGCACCAGAGGTTGTCGCCACATCTGATAAACATTTAAGAGGATGTGATCTGACGTACCACCCAGATCTGTTTTGATACTTAGTATCCGACAAAGATGGTTTATACCCCCCGTTTCCATTTAGGTATTCCTATGGAGATCTATCACAGGAAACTGAACAAACCCCGTCGATCCTATCCAGTCAAGAACATTGACACTGATTTTCCACTTTTTCTAAATTTTGAATTGGACTCACACATTGTTTTGTCAAATTGTCTTTACAGTAACATTCCGTACACAAAAGCATATTTTTCTGTGTATTTCCGAGAGTGACGCACCACAAAAGCTACCTGGTGGCTTGTTTAACTGTTCTGCTGGCCATTACACCAAATACCAGGATCACTTGCACTGTAACATACAGTCAGAGTGTGAAGACGGACGGGATGAAACAGAACACTGTTCTTTCAGCAGTTCCGGCTGTCAGGGACGGGTGGCTTCACACAACAAATGTTATATTCTTATAACGAAGGACTCAATTTCTATAACTCTACCTGGTTTGAAACGTGAATGCGAGGCTAGACACGGAAAATTAGCTTCTATAAAATCCAGAAAGGAAAAACAAAACTCTTTGCATATCTTTAAAAACTATCAAAGTTTTTTTTTTAGCATTTGGACTCACAAAAGGGTGGCTTTCTCAATCTTTTACATACAGCAAGTTCCGTGTATGGAGTGACAACACTGTGGTCTACAACATGGATCATTTACAATTAGGATTAGGTGCGTATGAAAGGAAAGCTACAAGGAGCGTCATGAATTTCGCACTCATTTCAATGACAATAGGACTTCATCTAGTTCTATTAGTTAAAAGTGCCCTGTGCGAAACAAGACCACAAGAGATCGTGTCTTTGCTTCTCGCGTTGTACTAACTCAGACATATTCGACTTCGTTCAGATTTTCAAAAACTCGACAGTTTTTTTCTAGTATGCCTGATGGTCATTTTACTCATCGATTCTTATGCAATCGCAACACTTGTTCCAGAACTGTGAATTTACAGTATGTGTCAGTAGACATGAATGACCAGAACAACAATACAAAGTTCCACGCAGGGAAGTTCGCGCTGACGTCATGTTTACATGTGATGATGACGTCATGACAGTGCATTTCACTGTGGTGTGTGACTTTAGAGAGGACTGTCCGGACACTAGTGATGAGTCGTTCTGTGAACACCCCTCATGTTCTGGTTTTCTGTGTCAGAATGGTCAATGTGTGTTGGACAGCCAACAATGTAATGAATACTCAGATTGCTTTGATCACTCTGATGAAAGACACTGTCCGGAAAACACACATTTTGTCAACCACGGAAACGAACACTTACATATCAACTTAGACGGCACTGGTTATTTCACCTCACAGAGTATAAGAAACAGCGAGCCATGTCCAGAGAGTCATTATCGTTGCACAGCAGAGTGGCTGTACCGTCTTCCTGTCTATACTCGTTGTAACGGAATGTCTGACTGTGTCTATGGAGAAGACGAACAAGACTGTGAGAGGGGAACCTGTCCTGGATTCTACCAGTGTCGGGACTCCACAGTGTGTGTGCATGGAGATCATCTTGTGATGGCTGGGGGCAGTGTCCACATAAGGATGATGAACTGATGTGTGACAGGACCTGTCCTGAAGGCTGTCTGTGTCAAGGTCATTCTTTCTTATGCAACAATGTATTTCTTGCTGACCTTTTCCCTGAACTTCGTTGCTTAGACGCCAAAGGCACGGGAATGGTACTGAGAGATTTGATTCAAATTTCATATTTAATTCGATTGATTCTGTCGGACTGCTCACTGTTCAACATATCTGGCATTAAACTATACAACTTACAGCACATAGACCTTTCCAATAATTACTTAGACACACTTCAGGTGGTTGATGTTTTTCAATTACCACACCTAGAACAGTCTACTTAGTAAACAATCCACTCAGTCGGATTACAAATCAAATGGGTAAGCACGTCAATTACGCGCTGAGACAAGTAAGTGTATCAGACACGCATCCCAATGTTGTCAACACTCTATTATCTGTATACTTGTGCCATGTTAAATGGTTTAACATTTCTTCCTCTGCAGTAAGAAACATCAATTCTATAGGCTTTGCCAATGTACCACGACTGACTGAGGTCGATATACAATGGAATCCAATTGAACACTTTCCATGGGATACCTTGTCAGAAGCCGTACACATCGAAACGATCTTTTCATCAGACTACAGATTTTGCTGTGATAACTTACTTCCTCAACAATCAGTTAAACTGAAATGTCTAGCACCTCACACCATACTAGCTTCATGTGAAACGCTGCTGCCATCGGAATTGTATCGAATTTTCTTTTGGTCATCAGGCATATCTGCGATATTGGGGAATGCAGCTTGCTTCCTATCTTTTCTATCTACATGGTCATTCAGTAAATTATTCGAGGGAAATTTCCTAGCAGCTGTAGGACAACTGCAGTTTGCAAACATACTTATGGGAGGTCACGTGGGGATAACCATTGTTGCCGACAGAATGCTATCTGGAGAATACATCCAAACAGAAAAACAGTGGACCCATAGCACCATGTGTAAGGTAAGTGGTTTCCTGTGGCTTGTGTCCATCGAAGTATCTATTGTTGTCATCATGTTCATCAGTCTGGGTCATGCCATCATCCTTTGTTTGCATCGGAAATCAGAGCGACACAGTAAACAGTTCACAGTGACAGCATGTTTTATGGCATGGGTTGTTGGAATTATGCTGTCGTTTGTTCCGTTTCTTCCTGGTTTGTCTCACTGGGGTCTCCATGAGCAGTCTGGTCTGTGCCGTCTGGCCCTCTCTACTCATTATAATGATGGCCTGGGGTTCAAGTGGTTTACAGTCGTTGCAACCATCAATTTCATTTTAAGTTTGATAATAGTGTGGCTAATTGTTTGTGTCTACAATCGATTACCAAAATACAGAATCAAACTTGATTGCAATAAAAGGTCAGTGTATTTTTCGGCGAACTTGACCACAAAATTTGGCGTTACAAACGCTGTTGGTTGGCTGACATTCGGAGCTGTTATCATAATGACTTCGGCTGGTGTGACTGTTTTAGACACTATCCATGGCGCCATGGTTGTGTTCGTATTACCGCTCAACTCAGCTCTCTGTCCACTTTACTATGTGTGGACTGTGGTAGCAGAGGAACGGGGACAAACACAAGAAGAGAAAGTGCTAAAACTCTTAAAATCACGAATATCTGTCGACCAAAAACGTTTCATAAATAAAGTGATATATAAATTAAAGAAAAATATAAACAAAGAAACAAACAAAAAAAAGATGCAACCCTACTGACTAGCTAACTAACTGACTACTTAACTAACTAACTAACAATCAAACGAACGAACGAACGAACGAACGAACTAACGAACTAACTAACTACCTACCTACCTAAGTAACTAACCAACTAAGTAGGCCATATAGTCAAGTACAAGAAAGGGTCTGTCAGTGTCAAAACGTCACGTTCCTTTCTGAGGATCGTAGGTTCGAGCCTGGTCTAGGGTTTGTTCAGGATGGTCATAAGTGATTCTTCCCTTAATTTCCAGCGTCAACATAAACAATGCCTGCTCAAAGTTGAACCCTTGACGTGTGTTCATGCCGACAGAAGATCAGACATTGAACCTCTCCCCCACCTACTGTCTATAAGCAAACAGAAGATCAGACATTGAACCTCTTTCTTGTTTATAGGCGGACAAAAGATCAGACATTCAACCTCCTTCTTGTGTATAAGCAGACAGAAGATCAGACATTGAACCTCCTCTTTGTGTATAAGCAGACAGAAGATCAGACATTGAACCTCCTTGTGTATACATAGATGGAAGATTAGATTTTGAACCTTTTTCTATACTCGCAAACAGAAGATCAGACATTGAAACCTCTTTTTAAGTATACACAGACAAAAAATCTTACATTGAACCCTCTTCTTATGTGCACGCAGACAGGAAATCGGTCATTCAGGTCCCCCCCCCCCCCCCACCTCACCTCATCCCCCTACCTCCTGTGTATACACAGACAGAAGATCAGGTATTGACGCCCCTTCTTGTGTATATGCACACAGTATACCGGATATTGAATCCCCTTCTTGTGCCGACACAGACAGAAGATCAGACGTTCAAACCCCAATCTTGTGTCCACGCAAACAAAAGATCAGACAACACACAGGTAAAAGGATTCTGCCATCTGTATCAGTAGTCTTTCGGTTTTAGGAACACAAAACCGCCTAACATATACTGGAATATCTCTACTGATGACGAGCACCGTACAGTATTGGCCATTACTCATTGAAATACTGTTAGGTTTAGTCAAATATCACATGGGAGTGATGCAGTGACATGCAGCGAAGTATTCTCTTTTTTGTATTAAGATTTCTGCTGGAAAGTGGACACTTGCACAGAAGCTACGTGTGTCAACCAGCTGCCATTTATCTTTCAGAATACGTCACGGCTGTCTGAATGACCACTGTCCAACACTGTTCAGGGACAGAAAATATCAGATAAGGTTGAGCTGCCCTGGGAACAAGTAAATGGAAAACCCATTGCTCATCCCCCGGTAGAGTAAGTAAGGGCCGGAGTCAGTTAAAAACATGCCACTGGCAGCATACTCTGGCTGCGTGTGATGTTCGTCTGAGAGGAAGAATCAGTCAGGTCACTGACACCTTCACCATCACAGTCAAACTTTGATTGCGTGACGAACAAGAAGAGAATGTTTTCTGTCTGCCAACAGAACTTACTGTCCTGGACACTAAGACAGATCGGTTCATCCAGTCATGGCTTTGCTCACAGGTGTAAGCCTGGTTCCAGTCCAGAACTCACTTCATGATACAAATCTCATGTCAGAATGCAATGGGCTTGTCTGTAACAATCACAGGAAAATGGGCAATGAGTTTCCGACTCGTGAGCACAATCAAAGCTGTTATTTGAAAGAGGTGATGGAACTGTTCTGCAGCTCATGGAGGCCTCAACGTACGCCATGCATTGATTGCAATGAACGTGTTGGTTCCTTTAGCAGTTTGACAGTGTTTGGGGTATTATCAGCTAGATGTACATGCTCATGGGCAGAAAAGAATGTGTCTTTATTTGCGTTGGTCAGTGCAGAGAGAGAGAGAGAGAGAGAGAGAGAGAGAGAGAGAGAGAGAGAGAGAGAGAGAGAGAGAGAGAGAGAGAGAGATCTAGGCATCACGTTCTAACAGCCATGATGTATAGGTCTGCTCTGGTCTGGTTATTGGTCTGCACAGCATCAACCATCTTACAAAAGAGATGATTCTGTCAATATCTGGTGTATCCACCATTGGCAGTTACACACACTCGAAGACGCCAAGGCATGGACTGCATGGGATGTTGGATCTGCACCTGTTGGATATTGACCCAGTGATGCTGAAGAATGGCGATCAGTCCACCTCTCATCTGGGGCCTTCCACTTCCACTCCATTCTGCTGCAGAAACTGACGGATCATCCGGACACACTGCGAGGTGTAGCATTATCATGCTGGAACACAAATCTGCGTCATCCACAATGGTGATCCAGGAGTGGAAGCAGGACAGGCTGGAGAACGTGGTTCACGTAACGCTGTGCCATGATGTTGTGCCATCGATCACCACGAGCTGGGATCTAATGTTGGCGTTGATGGCACCCTACACCATCACCAAAGGGCACGACGAAACTGGTCGAGCATCCTAACACAAGGGTCATGATACTGTTCTCCTCGTCTCCTCTAAATTCTGATTCCCATCATCATCATGGCTCATGCAAAAAAACGCGACTCGTCAGAGAAGATGACATTCATCCATGCGCGCCTTCCCAGGAACGCACCATTTGCTGCCCAATGGCGCCAGGCCTGCTGTGTCTGTCAGTCAATACAGGGCCAATGCAGGGCCTATGACAACTGATTCCTGCATTTGACAGGCGTCGTCTGACAGTGTGGCTAGTGATGGGTCCCCCACGCTCCCCCAAAGTTGCTCTAGTGGTGGCAGCAGCAGTCACGAATTGGTTCCTGAGGTGGGAAAGGCAAATGGCTCTGTCTCTGAGTCATCACTTAAGTTGCGCCTGGTCGAGGACGGTCAGAAACTGACGGGTGGCTGCCAAGCGCTGTTGTAGGCAGTAGTAGATAGTGGTGTGGTGGGCGTTCATGGCTCTTGCCACCTGTCGGACAGAGGAACTGGCCCTAAGCATTCCAACAGCACGGTTTCGCTGGTTGTTGTCCAGCCGTGGCATTTTCTTGCAGTGTGATAAAATCATTCTGGTTGCGGCATTTTATGGAATGAAACTGTGTGGTTATCATGTGAAAAGAAAGCGACGCAATATGCACTCTGAACTGAGTTGTCGCCCAGTTTGGCTTTTTGCTTCTGGCGCTATTGTCTGTTCGCTGGCACGTGCTGCACGAGAAACGTCGCTGTGGAAAGGTGGTCACACTCCCACCAACTGAGGAATGGTCTTAAAAGGAGCAACAAAAATCAAACTTTCCCGTTGAACTTGTGCGCATGATGTGCGGAATTTATGCCTCTCAGTATATATATATATATATATATATATATATATATATATATATATATATATATATATATATATATATATATGTCACGACCTGTCTGACACACAGACAGGCGTGAAGGCCTCGACCTGAAACTTTTTCCACTGTCAGGTAGTTTTTTTGTTTGCACTCGAAGACCTCTGTGTTCACCCCCAGAAACCATGTTCAGGTTGAGCCTAAGAAACCCTCGTGCTTTACGCGCATCATTCAATTCAGCTTTCTGTCGCCCGGTTTGAGGGCAAATGCTAGGGGAACTAACTCTGGTAGGCCTACCGGAGTTCTCCTCCCCCTGTTAGTATTTAAGAGGATAACTCGTTCTAGAATGGGGAACTCAGCTACGTGAAGCTGGTTACATCGAGCTCTCGTTGGTCGTCCCTCCGAGAGAGGGGCCTCATATACTACTGATGTCTCGTCGAACAGTGGTAACACCTTTCGGTAGGTCCAACACAGCGAAGTTGTCCCATTCCGACTTCCCCCACGAGCCGAATGGGGTAAGCATTAAATTATCGTTTTCTTGATTTGTTCATCCTTCACCCCATCTTTGTGTTAGATGCTTACAGTTTTTTGAGGGGGTCAGGTTTGAATCCTCGGCCTTAAGTAACGTTATCAATTAGTACCATTTCCTTTCTCCCCCCCTTCTCTCTCTCTCTCTCTCTCTCTCTCTCCTCTTTCTCCTCTTTCTTTCTTTTTTTTGATGGTTGTCTTTTCGTTCATTTAAAAATGGGTATAAAATTTTCTCTTTTTTTTTTTTGCCTCTCTGTTGGTTCCAATGCCTTGTTGTTCTGAATTGTTAACAGTTATAGCATAAGGCGGGAAACTTACTGTGGGATATCTAACCCGAAGATTCCCCTCGTTCATGGGAAACCATTCCACGTTTTCAGTCCGAGCAGAGAAGTTAGTGTTTGTTTGCATCAGCCGACATTACAGGATATAATACTAGCTGGCGCAGTCAACCCGTGCATGGCTCGGATTCCCTCCCTTGCTTCCTTGAATCTGGATTTGGGGGGTTTTATTTGCGTGACGACGGCCTGTGGTAAACGAGAGCGATAGTCGATATATTTGTGTGTGTATGTGTGTGTGTGTGTGTGTGTGTGTGTGTGTGTGTGTGTGTATTGGAGGATGTGCATACATGGACATTTTCTACACACATAATATGCATCGGTATGGGTTAGACATATCGTAGCCCGGGTTATAGCTCTCTGTTCCAGGCCTTTGAATCAAGTGACCCGCAGCCTTAGTCTGGGCCTAGGAGTGACGAGCTGCCGTAGGTCGCTGGGTCCTCGCTACAGGTGAGCAGCGTCACCAAGGACCGTCAAGGAGAAGCCTGCACAGCCCTGCCTGGAGACGGTTCTACATCCCTGTCCCGGAACAGCCCGTCCGGCACTCTCCGTCCCCGTTGTTCCTTTCCTCCCCCCCCCCCCCAGTCCCGCGCAGCACTGCTTCAAGAGTTCCCTACTGCAGCGGCGCGGATTGGGGCGTGGGAGTCGACGGGAGGGGTGCCAAACATCACCATCGCCATCCACACCACCATGGTCTCGTGTCACGTCCGAAATGTTTCATCATCGTTCGTTGTTCCGTCATGTACATTTGATCGTCCAGTGAATTAGTGCGTTGTTCAAAAACCTATTCCAGCGTGCCTAGTCATGGACGCCGCCTAAGTCTAAGCACCAAGACAGCCTGAGTGACTAAGCAGAGACTAAGCCTGAGTGACTAAGCAGAGACCAATTGCCCCATTCTGTGCCGAGCTGTGACTTGGGTGTTCGGTTTCTAAGGACACGATGCCTACTGGGATTGAACACACACAAACACACACACGCTATGTATCATCACCCATTTACGCACATTTGGAGAGTCATTGTTTTGTTTTTGTTTGTTTGTTTGGGTTTTTTTGAGTTGATATGCTATGATGATTGCTTTTGAATTTAACATATATGTCCATATGGTTAATTGATGAGGAGAGACTCCCCATTGTTTCCCTTGCCTGTTTTCGCTTACTCGTAGCTACAGGTCCCCGGCCGCGGCCAACTGAGGTCCCAAAGTTTTTTTTTTTATTGTGTTATACCCCTAGACTTCATACCCCAGGGATCTGTATTTCATATCTGTACTCAAATATTCCTGGCGTGTCTGTTGGACCCTTGCTGCCGCTAGATATGATATTGTCAATAATCAGCATTAAAAAGGTTCCCCCTTTGGATTGGGATCCTAGAGAGGCAGTTGCTGTTCCGTCGTTTTGCTGGGAGGGGTGACTGGTGTGTCAGTGTGGGTCTGCTGCCGGTGATCGGGAGGGGGTGTTGCTGTCTTCCTGGGTGACCCCTAGGGGTCGCCGGTAGGGCACATGACATCTTGTGGGGGCTCGTCCGGGATTTCTCAGACATTCGGGCCCCTCCCATTGTTGGCGGGGGACTCTGCCTGGCTCCGCCGGTTGGCTCGGAGATCGTTTCGGCACTTGCCTTGCCAGTTCCTCACAATCGCTGCTAGGTGGCTGGAGGGTGCCGACTTGGTCGGGTGCACTCAAGACTTGGCTCCCCCTGTTAGCGTTAGTATCCCCTTTCGCAGCCATACTTTCCTCCCTGGTGCCTGTTTTTTTTTTTTTTAGTTGGTCATGGCGAGCGATGGCGAGCGATCCTAGACCGTCAAGACCTGTGACACGGTCGCAGCACAAAATAGTGACGGCAGTTTCTACTAATGTAGTGACGACTAGTTCGGTTGTGTATACCACCGCGCCCAGTACCCCTACGGCCACAACCCCCACAGGTGTAGGGCCAGTCGATCTGGATTGGGACAGTTTGTCGAAACAAGTTAAGGCCAGAAGAGACGAAGCCGCCAAAAGAGCCGCCTTTAGGAGCGCTCTTCAGTCCGAGGCCGCTCAGGGTGCCACAAGACTGGAGACTCCCCTGACTCCCGAGACACTTCTCCCCTCTGTCTCCAAAGGCACGGACCTCACTCCTCTCTTGATGTTTATGCAAGAAGAAAGAGAGAGGGATAGGATGAGGGAAGAACGCGCCGGGAGAGGAAGAGGAGGGAAGAGAGGGAGAGGGAAAGAATAAGGGAGGAACAGAGGTTGGCGAGGGAAACTCAGAGAGAGGAGGAGAGATTGAGGAGAGAGAGACGGCAGGAGGAACAACGGTTAGAGCAGGAAAGGTTGAGGAGCAGCAGGAGAGGAGAGGGGAGTTAGAACTGATTTTGGACAGGTTATCCCTTTGTGAGAGGGAGGGGAGTCGTGGAACTAAAACCTCTTCCCAAGTTAAAGATGCCCGAACTTCAGCCTGATGAAGATGTTGAAGAGTTCCTTGACCATTTTGAAACTGTAGCTCATATGTATGGAATGTCAGAGGCGGACATGGTGCTGCACCTATCAGGTTCAGTTAAGGGTAAGGCCAGGGAAGCATTCAACTCACTCCCATCCGGCGCAGATTTTTCAGCTTTCAGAATGGCTTTGTTGAAGCATTTCTGGTTAGGGCCTGATGCCTACAGACGCAGGTTCAGGGAAACGAGGAAAAAAGGCTCATGGCGTGGGCTTAGGCGCGGTGCTGTTGCAAGACCAGGTGGCAGGTCTCCAGCCCATCGCCTACGCAAGCAAAAAGTTGTCCGACACCGAGCGTCAGTATCACACCATAGAGCTGGAGTGTTTCGCGCCGTAGTCTGGGGCATACCGCGATTCTACCCCTACCTTTATGGCAGGCACTTCGTGGTAGAGAGAGAGCGACCACCACCCACTCAGTTACCTTAGCAGAATCCGGCCCGTAAGTAAAAGCTCATGGCATGGGCCATGGAGCTCCAAGCTCACACTTTCACTTTCAGAGCCATCAAGGGTTCAGAAAACTGAGGTGCAGATGCATTGAGTCGTCTGCACCCAGAGTCTATGAAGGAATAGGTTCTCTGTGTAACCACTCCTCCTTTTTGGTCCTGTGCCCAGTCCCTGTCTTGTTGTCTTTCAGTAAGACAACGCTTTAGGTGGGGGGTTTGTCACGACCTGTCTGACACACAGACAGGCGTGAAGGCCTCGACCTGAAACTTTTTCCACTGTCAGGTAGTTTTTTTGTTGCACTCGAAGACCTCTGTGTTCACCCCAGAAACCATGTTCAGGTTGAGCCTAAGAAACCCTCGTGCTTTACGCGCATCATTCAATTCAGCTTTCTGTCGCCCGGTTTGAGGGCAAATGCTAGGGGAACTAACTCTGGTAGGCCTACCGGAGTTCTCCTCCCCTGTTAGTATTTAAGAGGATAACTCGTTCTAGAATGGGGAACTCAGCTACGTGAATCTGGTTACATCGAGCTCTCGTTGGTCGTCCCTCCGAGAGGGGCCTCATATACTACTGATGTCTCGTCGAACAGTGGTAACACCTTTCGATAGGTCTTGAGGCCAAGACAGCGAAGTTGTCCCATTCCGACTTCCCCCACGAGCCGAATGGGGTAAGCATTAAATTATCGTTTTCTTGATTTCTTCATCCTTCACCCCCATCTTTGTGTTAAATGCTTACAGTTTTTTGAGGGGGTCAGGTTTGAATCCTCGGCCTTAAGTAACGTTAACAATTAGTACCATTTCCTTTCTCCCCCCCTCTCTCTCTCTCTCTCTCTCTCTCTCTCTCTCTCTCTCCTCTCTTTCTCCTCTTTCTTTCTTTTTTTTGATGGTTGTCTTTTCGTTCATTTAAAAATGGGTATAAAAAAAAATTTCTCTCTTTTTTTTGCCTCTCTGTTGGTTCCAATGCCTTGTTGTTCTGAATTGTTAACAGTTATAGCATAAGACGGGAAACTTACTGTGGGATATCTAACCCGAAGATTCCCCTCGTTCATGGGAAACCATTCCACGTTTTCAGTCCGAGCAGAGAAGTTTGTGCTTGTTTGCATCAGCCGACATTACAGGATATAATACTAGCTGGCGCAGTCAACCCGTGCATGGCTCGGATTCCCTCCCTTGCTTCCTTGGAATCTGGATTTTGGGGTTTTATTGCGTGACGACGGCCTTGTGGTAAACGAGAGCGATAGTCGATATATTTGTGTGTGTATGTGTGTGTGTGTGTGTGTGTGTGTGTGTGTGTATTGGAGGATGTGCATACATGGACATTTCTACACACATAATATGCATCGGTATGGGTTAGACATATCGTAGCCCGGGTTATAGCTCTCTGTTCCAGGCCTTTGAATCAAGTGACCCGCAGCCTTAGTCTGGCCTAGGAGTGACGAGCTGCCGTAGGTCGCTGGGTCCTCGCTACAGGTGAGCAGCGTCACCAAGGGACCGTCAAGGAGAAGCCTGCACAGCCCTGCCTGGAGACGGTTCTACATCCCTGTCCCGGAACAGCCCGTCCGGCACTCTCCGTCCCTGTTGTTCCTTTCCTCCCCCCCCCCCCCCCCCAGTCCCGCGCAGCACTGCTTCAAGAGTTCCCTACTGCAGCGGCGCGGATTGGGGCGTGGGAGTCGACGGGAGGGGTGCCAAACATCACCATCGCCATCCACACCACCATGGTCTCGTGTCACGTCCGAAATGTTTCATCGTTCGATGTTCCGTCATGTACATTTGATCGTCCAGTGAATCAGTGCGTTGTTCAAAAACCTATTCCAGCGTGCCTAGTCATG
Source organism: Conus betulinus (assembly GCA_016801955.1). Lineage (NCBI taxonomy): Eukaryota > Metazoa > Mollusca > Gastropoda > Neogastropoda > Conidae > Conus > Conus betulinus. The sequence goes on along the minus strand of JADBJO010013999.1, from coordinate 34,457 downwards.
GACGCCGCCTAAGTCTAAGCGCCAAGACAGCCTGAGTGACTAAGCAGAGACTAAGCCTGAGTGACTAAGCAGAGACCAATTGCCCCATTCTGTGCCGAGCTGTGACTTGGGTGTTCGGTTTCTAGGGACACGATGCCCACTGGGATTGAACACACACAAACACACACGCTATGTATCATCACCCATTACGCACATTTGGAGAGTCATTGTTTTGTTTTGTTTTTTGTTTGTTTTGTTTGTTTTGAGTTGATATGCTATGATGATTGCTTTTGAATTTAATATATATGTCCATATGGTTATGATGAAGAGGAGAGACTCCCCCATCGTTTCCCTTGCCTGTTTTCGCTTACGCGTAGCTACAGGTCCCCGGCCGCGGCCAACTGAGGTCCCAAAGTTTTTTTTTTTTTATTGTGTTATACCCCTAGACTTCATACCCCAGGGATCTGTATTTCATATCTGTACTCAAATATTCCTGGCGTGTCTGTTGGACCCTTGCTGCCGCTAGATATAATATTGTCAATAATAATCAGCATGAAAAAGGTTCCCCTTTGGATTGGGATCCTAGAGAGGCAGTTGCTGCTCCGTCGTTTTGCTGGCTGGAGGGGTGACTGGTGTGAGTCAGTGTGGGGTCTGCTGCCGGTGATCGGGAGGGGGTGTTGCTGTCTTCCTGGTGACCCCTAGGGTCGCCGGTAGGGCACGTGACAATATATATATATATATATATATATATATATATATATATATATATATATATATATATATATATATATACTACGGTATTTGCACACCAGCCTTTTTCTGAGATAGCATTCTTCTTAAAAACGAAAAGGCATAGGAGTCAAATTACCACTTTCCGCGGTCACTGAGGAGAAACAATCAGGTTTCGAAATACCGGTATCTGACCAGGAGTTATATGTTAGTGAGCTTCCTCCCCATTGGAGATGTCTCCCATTTAGAGACTATAAGCTTGCTGAAGGTTCATTTTGAGAAGCATTTATTATTCCCCATTCACCCACTCAAGCACATACTGTTAGTTAGGCAGAATGGTCTACCACTACAGATATGAATGCTTATCACCCCCCCCCCCCCCCTTTCTACTATAATCTAAGACATAAGAGCAAGGTTTGTTTATAATTCAATATATGTATGTATATATATATATATATATATATATATATATATATATATATATATATATATATATATATATGAACAAATGTACATTTGATGCCAGGGGAGCCCAGGGACAATCAGCCATCCCTCCCTGACGAATTAGATAAAATTCGTAGTTGCTGACAATGTTTGGATTATTAACAGTGGAGCTGAACACACTGACTGTTGGCACTTTTCGACCTGCATTGCCTCCTTAATTGGATTCTGATGCATAAGGTCGAAGATTTATCCTTATATCTTTTATGGTTTGCATAATGATTTTAGTTTTTAAGAACTTTTTTTTTACACATTTACGTTTCTTTTCTTTGATCTTGTTCTTCTTTTTTTTTTTTTTAGTAACGTACGTACAATGGAGAGTACAGATGCGCAGACAGAGGACAGTGCGCAAAATCAGGTACACATCAGGAGAATTTCTGCTTGTCTCGTTCACAAAAAAAAAAACCCTATTACACAAAATAAAGCGACAAGGAGAAAAAAAGATACAGAAAGAAAGAAACATGAAGCATAAAAAGCAAATCAAGCAAAATGCATCTTTAACTAATTTTTATCATGTAACTTTCACAGTGCAATACGAAACAGCACATTACAATACAATACAATGCAAAACAACACAACATAACACCATGCAATACAAAACAATACAGTACAATACAAAAGGGACTGCTAGGTAGAGTGCTTCTACACTATATTTGTTGTTTAATATTCCATAATCATATTTCATAAATCAAATATACCAGTCAAGAAAGAAAAAAAAAGCAGAAGAAGAAGGTAGAACAAGACAGTGGTGGGGCAGGGGTACATATAACAACAGACAGATACAAATGTATTTTTCTACCCTTCACTGGCTGCTTCGAAGTGCTATTGGATTCTATAGTTGACGCCTTGGTGGTGAGAATGTCACAGAAATTTAGACTGAGTATATCTCTCTCTTTGATGCCAAGGGAGCACAGACAGAATCAGATGTGCCTCCCTGACGAGTTATTCAGCGTACGAAAGGCCTCAGATCAGGCAATACGAATAGTTCTGTGTTCAAGACAGGTTACAATGGTTCCTATAGGCTGCTGGGGAAGGACTTTGTGTTTGTATTTCCATGACTTTTCATTCTCATTTCCTTTAACCACCATCCCCATTCCTCTTTTTACCTTCGGATGCTTACCATGTAATTAACCTAATGATGGAAGAATTGTCAGCATGCACTTGTTTCTTCCCCACAAATTGTCAACATATTATCGGTTGGTCAATCGGTGGGAGACTGCATCTCTTTGGAGGTCCAAGTAAAGGCTGTGCTGTACAGTCTTCAGCTGCTGACAACGCTTGGGTTATTGAACAGTTGAGCTGATCACTCAGATAGATAGATAGATAGATAGATAGATAGATAGATAGATAGATAGTATTAATTCATGTTGATTATTGCCAAACAGACTGCAAAGGACCGTGTTAAGATTGTCACTTTATCTACGTCAATTCTCTACAAAGAAGGTCACACTTACACACACACACACACACACACACACACACACACACACACACACACACACACACACACACACACCCCCCCCCCCCCCACACACACACACACACATTTAAAACATGTTTTAAAGACACGCTAACGTTGTATTAAATGATTTTTCTGTAAATTGTTTGATCGGATGATACAAGTATGTCTCTTTCAGGAGCTCACAAACGTCGATTGGGACATTCCTGAGCGAGATTTTCATAGACTCTGCTGTGATGTATTTATGTCTGGCATGTAATTCCTAACAGTATATTCGAAGGGTTTTTATGTACGTGGTATATCACATTGAATGCATCACATCTTCACCTTGGAAATACACATTAGTGTAAAAGAGTGACCTGTGTGCAATTGGTACAGCACTTTTTCCTTCTTAATGCCGAAAACGACACATGGCAAAATCTTAAAGTTTTAGACAGGTATGAAAGATCTAGTTGCAAAGTGAAACGACTGCAGGCGGAAATCAACGCCTCTTTCTTGCGCTGAACACAGAAGCGATCAAAGCTAAGTGCATTTTCGTTATTTGTTTCTTGTTTGTTGCACCTGAAGAAGACCTAAGAGGTTGAAAACGCGTTGTGGTTTGTCTTGTGACTCGTTTGTCCACGTTTCTCTGGGCGGTTCGCTGACATTTATTTAAGGTATGAAAGAGTTTGGGTAACCGTCTGCAAGTTCCAGTCTTCTTGCCATCGATCTTTGAATTCAAATCGGTGTAAGGAATAGAGAATCTGTTCAACTCTTTATTTGTGGCATTACTGGCAAGTGATTAACAACTACGTCGCCTCATATTCCAACATGACCGGTAACCGAAGCAAAACCTCTGTTGTAAACTATTTGATTTGTACAGCTGAAAACACACTCAGGGGTGAGGATACTTGACTTCATAGCTGGCAAAGGCCTCCAAAACAGAAAGGGAGACTGAGAGAATAAGAAAGTCTTTATGTTTTGATGTAGAGACATTTGAAGTGTCAGGAGTTAAACTGTGAGCTCAGAAGTGAGCAGGTGAGAAAAGATAGCAGCCATGTGATAGCGTGTGTATATGGTGTTTCAAGACGTACTCAATAGTCCTCCATAGAATTGTACAGGCAGAGGATGGGCGCTATATAAGTAGTTATAATAACAATAATAATAATGATTCCGTTCAATACTGTAATGTCTGTGGTGTATACAGATGAGGTTTTGCCTTCTTCTGCACGTGACAATAGGTTACAGTGAACAAACGACAAATAATAGCTGGCTGGACTAAAGGGGGGGGGGGGGGGATGAAGGATTACTGGTCAACTGACTTCCAGTGACCCTACCCCTACTGCACCCATAACGTGGCATCAAACGGAAATGTCGCTGAACTTTTGAATTACAGTAGAAAGGACCAATGTATATGGTGTACATCATTACAAAGCTAGCGAAGACATCTTCCCTGGGGAATATTGCCCATGGAATGAAGGTGTCCCATTCTTTTTGGTCTGTCAAGAAAGGAAGCTTGAGCCCGGTGTGTTGAACACATACTGTCGCTTGTACGTATAATGTGTGAAATGGGTTTGAAAGCTAATAGTGATAGTGATATGTGTATACAGATGCACCTGTGTATGTGCATAACATTAATAATCTGCTCATTTTGTAATATGCCATTAGCTGACGTGGGAAAAGAAGTCTTTTTCAAATATATACAGCTATTGAGATACCAATAGAAATTAAGACAAAAAACACATGCCGCAAATAATACACTAGACATTCAAAGGTCATACTGTCAGTATTTTGTTTTCAAATGTGAAGACAAAACGCTTGTTTCCTCATTTCAGACTTATGCAAACATGCTCAGTAGCATAAAAAGCTCATGGTTGTTTTCTTTAACCTTGAACAATGTAGGCAACGTTTAAAAAATGACGGAAGTTCACCAAGAAACTGAGAATTGCATTTCTTCCCAGCTGTTTCACATTAAGAATGAATGGGTGCACACATACAGAGACACAGACACACACACACACACACACACACACACACACACACACACACACACACACACACACACACACACACACACACACACACACACACACACACACACACACACACACACACACACACACACACACACACACACACACGCATGCACGTGTTACAAAATATATCAAAGGAAGCGTTTGTCATGTATGGTGAACTAAGCCTTCATGAAATCCCTATGCAAACAGCAAATTAAACAGGCTATTCTTTCCATGACAACAGTCAGCAAACTATATCAATAAATCGAAAGTTTGCATTGACCACCTGGATCAAGAGATAATTGCATGGTACCATTGCAGGTGAGGAAAACCCGGTGGAAAAAGGGACATCACTATTCGTCATGCTTGACGTCCAAACAAGATACTAACGACGCTGGAACACGTCTGAACTAAACGTGTTCTGAACAAAACCGGTCCCTTCCCTGTTTAGGTCTGTGTCTGTTGAGCTGCACCTTTCACCTCCCAAAAAGACACGGGGTCAGCGTGGGACAGCTTTCACCTCCAAAAAGACACGGTGTCAGCGTGGGACAGCTTTCACCTCCAAAAAGACAAGCGTGGGACAGCTTTCACCTCCAAAAAGACACACGGTGTCAGCGTGGGACAGCTTTCACCTCCAAAAAAGACACGGTGTCAGCGTAAGACAGCTTTCACCACTTCCACTCCACACCCCCTCCACCCAGACCCCACACCACCACCACCTTCATGCGACACTCCTCTACCCCCCCCCCCCCCCCCATGTCCACCATTTCTGTTTTGCAAACGCATATTTATAGCACGCGTAGTGTCATAATCTTAGCAGGACAGCCGGTCTCAAATTCGGAACAAAGGATCTGAGAATGGGGAGGAAAATATGGTATTGAAAGAAACGAACAGTTATGTAAATGTTACAATATGAACATCATTGCTGATGAATAGCAAGATCGAGCAGCCAATATATGAAATAATGAGAACACTGTTTACCTACTTATTAATGAAATAGAAAGTGACTATTAACTTCTGTAAGCTGATATCTGCAGAGGAGGGGCGGGGGAGGGGGGGGGGGGGGGGGGGGGGGTTCTACTGAAAATAGCAAAATGCTGAACACAGTAAACGTTTTTATTAACATAAAACGATAATTTTTTGTATTCCCAGTTCTTATAGAACAGGGGAGTACTTTAGAATGGGAACGAAGAAATGCTGTGTGTCTGTCTGTGTGTCTGTGTGTCCGTGGTCAAAATGTGTTCCACTCGCTCCAGACAAAACTACTGGGCCGATCTTTCTGCAAATTTGTAGGTATGTTCATTATGGGCCACAGATGATGCCCGATGTTTTAATTTACCGCTATAGCCGTTACTAACGGCTGTAATGGCCTGTAACGGTTTTTCTTTTTTGATGGAATATCTCAGAAAGTACTTGGCCGATCTTTGTAAAAATGAGCTGGTACGTTCATTATGGGTCATGGATGATGCCCGATGTTTTAGTTTACCTCGTTATAGCCGTTACTTACGGCTGTAACGGCTTGTAAGGATTTTTTTCTGTATGGAATATCCCAGAAAGTACTTGGCCGATCTGTGTGAAAATTAGCAGGTATGTTAATTATGCGTCATGGATGATGCCTGATGTTTTAGGTCACCGTTATAGCCGTTACTAACGGCTATATCGGCTCATAATTTTTTTTCTCCTCCTTATCGAATATATCAGAAAGTACTCGGCCGAACTTTCTGAAAATTTGTAGGTATGTCCATTATGGGCGACGGATGATGCCCGACGTTTTAGTTCAACGTTTGTACCGTTAATGACGGCTGTAACGGCCCATGATAGTTTTTCTTTTTTTACGGAATGTCACAGAAAGTACATGGGTGATCTTTCTGAAAATTTGTAGGTATAATTATTATGGGTCACGGATCATGCCCGACGTTTAATTTACCGTTATGACCGTTACTAACGGTTATAACGACCCATAACGGTTTTTTTTTTTTTATGGAATATCTCAGAAAGTAAATGGCCGATCTTTCTGAAAATTTGTAGGTATGTTTATTATGGGCCACAGAGATGCCCGATATTTAAGTTTACCGTTATAGCCGTTACTTATGGCCCATAATGGTTTTCTCCTTGATGGAAAATCTCAGAAAGTTCTTGGCCGATCTTTCTGAAAATTTGTAAGTATGTTCGTTATAGGTCACAGTCGATGGCCGATGTTTACCAGAATAGCCATTACTAGCGGTTACACCAGCCCAAGACGGTTTTAACTCTTTATGGAATATATCATGCATATTCAGGATAAACTGGGAGTACGTTTATATGCTTTGCATCTTGTTTTAATCTGCATGGATCTTTCCTATTCTGTATTTGTGTATTTGACAAACGCAAAGACATACTTTGTATATTCTCAAAGAAACGTTTATGTTTCCGATACACACACATACAAATGTTCATGCTGTCGCTGCGCTGGTTTGTTTGTTATCCTTTATACCCCCAGGGTTAAATTCAATTAGAGAGAGAGAGAGAGAGAGAGAGAGAGAGAGAGAGAGAGAGAGAGAGAGAGAGAGGAACAAAAACTCATAAATAAATAGAACGAAAAATCTTTCGAGACGTCTTTAACAAACACGTAAGTTTCGTTCATTGTTACGTCCCTTGTATCCATGGTTTATTGGCGGATATCTCCAAGTAAAGTCACATGCTACCGTTGACCAGTGAATTGCCTTTGTCGTTGACAATTTCACTAAACATTCAACGTCATCGAGCAACACTGATCTTCGGCGAGATCGGGAACAACGGGCAGCAGGCGTTTAAAAGGTGACAGCAAAGAAGATCAAACTCTGCAACGATCCAGCATTTGAAGCAGATTAGCAGAAGATCTGGAACTGAAGAAGGCTGCATCACGCTAGCCATGGAGAAATGGCTTAGTAATCTGGCGAAGAGCAAGAGACGGCCGCAGACCAAGGGGAGCTGGACCATTCGTGCAATCCACCACAGAAGGGACTGGAGGCTGGACGTACCACTGCTGGGGTTGGTATAGGCCAGAGTTGCAGCACCAGCCAGAATTCCACAACCATTTCGGGAAGATTGCCTGAGGTAGGCGATGTTTGGATTTGTAGGCTAGACTTATTCATAGATTGTTAGTGTGTTGAAAGATTCATTTTTGTAGCTTGGAACTGATGTCCGTTAAATCAGCATAATTCTTATTCTTTATTCATGCCATTTGCTTGGTAATGTAAATCTACATGACTATCGTCAACTTTCAGAAGTTTTTTCATATTCAAGCCGTTGGATGCGCGATCAGTTATTTTGCGACATTTCGTGATCGTGGTGGCGGAGCATGCTCGTTGCCCGGACATCGCGCGATATGTCATCACCATCTTCGATCACCCACATTTCCATCTGCGTCGTGAAATGTTCTAATCAATGAGTATTTCCTCCACAGGTTATCCAACTTGTAATGAATCATATTTGTGCAATAGAATTTAGTAAAGTGATATGATCTCTAACAAAATAATGGAGTAAGATTAATTTAGTAAATCATCAAGTAAAAAACGAACCTCATAAGCTTTTCTTCATTGATACTATTTTTTTTTTTTGCTGTCCCCACCTCTGCGCGACTTCAGAGGCAGTGCACCCACGCCGCTCACCTCGACACCCCCGTCCACAGCCACAGCCCGGTCGGCCCATCAGCAGCCCCGGCGCCGGCAATCCACAGGGAGCAGTCAGTGTCAAGTCGTCAAGAGGCAACCCACCGGAAGAGACACTGCACTGCTGCCGAGTCACTTTGGTGGTGTTCAGTGGCGCCTGTTCTGATCTAACATATGCAGGACACCACCTACTAAGCCCCCTACTGACGACAATAATTGCTTAGTCGCGTAGCCGGCGTGAGTGAGCTCTCCCTCCGGAGGGCGCCACCACATCCGTCCAACGACAGCCGCCATGGACTCGCCGATACCAGTGACCCTGACGGAACCAAATCAAGACCACAGACGTGGAGAGGACATCGAAATGAGGTCACCATGAGAGCAGGGCATGAAGGGCCACAGAACTTGAGACATTTTTTTTTTTGCTGATCGATGAGAATGGGGATGATTAAGATGATGCTACGGATTTCCATTTCGGTCTGAGACTACATGACAGGGCTGTACTCTACGCTTCCTTTCATAATATATCCAGCGTCAACCAGGCCCGAGAGATACAGGCACCTGCAGTGTTGGTCAGGAAAATTTGAGCAACACTCTCAGAAACGCATCCATTAAGTGGATGAACTCGACTGTGTGGTCCCAGTCTTCCAACTGAGTCCGCAGCAAAACTCAAACTCTGGGTAGGAGCCAGTCGGGGCAGAAAAAAACCCACATGACTCTGATGGGATTCGAACCCACGACCTCCCAGCCGGGAGTCCGCCACGCTAACCACTTCGCCACGGTGGCTGGTCCATTGATACTATTCTATTTGAAATAGAAGCTAGCTAAGATAGTGCTATTGTAAAGGTGTTGGATAAGGGGTGTGTGAAGGACAAGAGCAGATGTACAGTCGTGAAGAGATTTTTGAGAAACTGTCCGTCTGTCCTCCACGTTTTTATTATTATTATTATTATTATTATTATTATTATATTATTATTATTATTATTATCATTTTGTTTTTGGTCTTCAACTTCTTTCAATCATCTACAATGACCTCGCCAATTACAGCGAAGTGAACAAGAGCTAAGTCTCCATCATCGTCATTCGTGAAGCATCTACATCCCTCACTCATCTAGTCTGAACCTTTTTCTTGTTTCTTCTTCCCATTGGGTCTCTATGATAGTTTGCTT
>JADBJO010013999.1:20000-22500 GCA_016801955.1 Conus betulinus | reverse complement strand
TTGGGTCACAGTGTATGATGCACTTACCGACTGCCTTTGTGCACACTCAGCAACACACGGAACCTGGTTGATGTCCTGGAACGTGTTGAAAGCAGCAGAGTTCTTTTGAACTTTGAAATAAACTAGGGAAGAAAAAGCACATGCGGAGGCGAGGATGGCCATGGTATGTGCACACTAAGCCACAGAAGTTCCCTTTGCGTCAGCTCTTCTCCTGTCCCTGGCTATTGGCAACGGCCATTTCCATCAGCACAACACAGTAACATTGCGAGTGACAGGTGGTGAAGGCTGTCAGTTGACGCATAACTACCATTTGTTTTCCTCAGTCTTTTATATTGAAGGAACAGACAGAAACGTTTCTTACAGTAGAGTAGACAACTTGTTTGCGAAATACGGCAGACTTTTTTTTTCCTGCTGTTGTAAACACTGTCTTGCTGCGAGGAAAAAGAGAGAGAGAGAGAGAGAGAGAGAGAGAGAGAGAGAGAGAGAGAGAGAGAGAGGGGGCACACATAAGGCTCCCTGTACACTGTAATGTTGGAGCAATACTCAAATACCCTGTGAGTCATCGAGAACGTGAACATTAGCTTCCAGCCATTTAAGTAATTTTGCTTCCTCAGATTTTCTTCGTCTTTCTGCCCATGTATTAAAGGTATACATGAAAGGATTAATAGCAGAGTTTAATGGAAGTACAAATATAGCTAGGGCAACGTTGACTTCTCCAGGTATTGGAACGTCAGTCAGTGCCAGCATTCCACACAGTCCTATGGGAAACCAGCACATGAAATCTGTCACAGCAATACTGATCAACCGCCGGGCTATGGTCATGTCCTGTGATAATTTGGTGCTGTTAATTTTCAAAGCATTTCTTTGTATTGACCAAAAGATAATAGTCTGACCCAGAAGAGATGAGCAGGAACAAAGTGAAATTAAAGATGATTAATGCACCAACAGAATAATATCTTCCTTTAAACTCTTGTCTTGAAACTGGGAGAGGAATGCAGATACCAGTCTGACTGTAAAACTCCCAATGTTTTGTCATTGGGAGTAATGGAAAGGCAGCTAAAAACAACCAGTCAACCAACTCAATAGACAAGCCACTGAAGCTGACGTTCTCTCAAATCGCAGAGAGCTGAATGGAAAACTAAGAACAATGAATCTATCCAACGTAATAAGACAAATGATTAGAGCTGACACTTCACTGGACAGGAATGATAAAAAGCCAGCCACATGACACGTTACGCTAGTTTTCCATGAATCTTCACAATGGAGATACTGACCTCGGAATTTTTCATCAGCAGCTCCAATAATGACAAAATATAGATTCCCATCAGAAAGTCTGCCAGGGTAAGGGTGATAACAAACACACTAAAGCCACTTACAGAGTTTTTTTTTTTCTCGCAAACATTCGTACACAAAAGCAGAACATGTTACCGGACAGAGACAGACAGGCAATCATCCACAGAAACACACGATACGTCCATGTTTGCAGTAAATCTTCACATGACGAAACCTCGTCCCTGGGAGCAAAACAAAATCTGCTATCAAAGTCACGTGGTAGAATTTCATGACAACAAAGTTTATGATTTCCAGTGTGGATGGAGAAAGAATGCCACAGATGTGTGAAAATGTTGCGTGAAAAAACCTTAACTGGACTTCTGTCCATGTGCAATTCAGTCAGTTGAGGCAAGGATGGAAAACTGCTGAGGAAAGTGTGAATGGACGTTGAAGTCAAATTCAGTTTCTCTAAACGATGGAAAGGCGAGAGGACTTGAGGGTCAAACAGTGTGAGTGTGGTATGTGACAGATCTATGACTGTCAGTCTGTTCTGATTGACGACAGTAGTCTGGTCAATACAGAGTGAACTCAGAGGGTTTTTAGACAGTGACAATGTTTCTAGATGTTCCAGATCAAGGAAGGGTGCCAAACTGAGTTGAGCCAGTTTGTTTTGACTGAGGTCGATAATTTTAAATTCTGAAATGTCATGTTAGGTATATGACTGATAGAACACTGAGCCAAGATGACATGAATGAGATAGGTATTGTGACTGACATCAGATAGAGTCATGCCAGAACCTGTGGCATCCAGGTAACGGAGCTGTGGGAAGAGTTCTGCAAGGAATGGCTGGCCACACCGAAATGTGTGACCTTGACATTGACAAATCAAAGGACAGGTCATTTGACACAGTAATTCATCATCATGCATAGCACAGTGAGACCAGCCATCACATAAATGATCACTGTGCAAACATATCCTGGAAGTTCTGCATCGAAATAGTCCTGGACATGTCATGTCCTCACACCCCTCTTCATCCTGGTGATCAATACAGTCGTACATATCATTACATCGTGTGTAGACAGGCAGGCAGTCATTGAACTCACCAGGACAACGGTAGTGGCTGTCAGGACAAGACTCGTTGGGATTCATTGGAGATGAGGTGAACTGAAAGTTGTTATCAAAATTAATAAGAACAGGGGATGGAGAGTAGTCTGATAGTTTTACAGCG
>JADBJO010013999.1:10000-17500 GCA_016801955.1 Conus betulinus | reverse complement strand
TGTATATTTTCACTGCTAGCACTATACAGTGTGTGGAAAACTAAAGATGATTTAGTCGGTCAGATCATATCCCAATAACAAAGTCAATGTACAAAAGGCACGGGGATGATTCGCAACATGATAAAATACCAAAATATGAGTGTAGAAATACAGACTGGTCAGTCTTCAATGATACTCTTCAAAACATCAAAACAGAGCACTCACGGACAGTGTATATACTGTAATAAACTTCGTAAATTGTACATAGTTTGGTGATAAAATTTATCCAAAGACTGCGCCCTTCAAAACCCAGACAAACATAGTGGCAATGTTTGGTGGAGCAAAGAATGTGGGAGTGCTGCGAAGGAGAAGAACAAATGCAAAATATACACCAAGAAAGGATCCCTCCATAAACCCAGAAAGCTGGAAATTATTACTAGAAAAAGTGATAGAATCATAGAACATGCAAAACTGATGGATCAGAATGGTCTTAGCAAATCTGAAATAAAAGACTACAACGACAGTGACAGAGATGCGGGGACAATGCAGAGTCATGAAACACTGAATAAATTCGCCTGTATATTTAGTGAAATGAATGACAATATGTTTACCAGTATCCTGGCAAAGACTGAAGCTTTTGCAGATATGTTTGCCAGTATTAACTGTGCAGAGGGCCTGAGCGATACTAACAGGGACTGTAGAGAACAGGAAGATAAAGTCGAAACATACTGTGATCCTGTGCCAGCTAATACGTTTAACATTAATGTGACACTGACATAACAAGATATTACGGTTTATTCCAAACGAGGAAACATCAACTGGATCCAATGCAGTTTCAAAATAAATGCGGGAAAAATTGTCACGGAATGTAATTGTTATTCCTTCCATAAAAAAAATGTAGGTGTGGTGGTGAAACGTCAAAGTAATAGAAACAATCCATTGGTGATCCTATTCACAAGCGTTGGAGTGTACTGAAGACATTAGAAAAAAAACTCTACAGACACATGGCACTCATATTCCATGTCTGTAATATCCCCCCTCTGCTTAAGATAATTTTTCTGAAAAATACATGTTTTATAAGGAAGTTAATGACTTTCCATGAATCCAGCAGGACTTTGAAAAATGAGGTTTCAAGAATTGGGTATTTTCTTCAAAGTTACAATTTTGTTACCAATTCAAGCTTCCGTACATGTCATTTCAATATTTCACAAATGAACGAAATGAATGGATAATGAAAACATACCTAAACTCTGGACAGAAAAAAAGAGAAATCATGAAAAAATCAATGAAACAAATAAAAAACCCCACACACACACACACACACACACACACACACACACACACACACGCTGGCGCGCGCGCGCGTGCACTCACACACTCACACACACACACACACACACACACACACAAAAAAAACTGCTATCCATTTCGATGAAAAACAACATTTCATTATATACTAGTCACATAAAGTTAAGCACAGGCCTTTGCACACAGGGGGTTGATTCATCCCTTCAAAAAAAACATTGCTTTTTTTGTTATGCGGCAACCAATGATGGAATCTCACACAGCAGTGTGTAATCCAGCCTGTGTCAACTGGTAGTGCGCACGGGGGTCTTGGTGACCTCGTTACCGCGCGGGATAAAAAGTGCAAAGTTGCGTTAAACTGTGCCTGTTTTGCATCAAGCTTGCTGGCGACACAAGATGTGTAAAATGAAAAATTTCTTTTTTCCCGTGCAAGAGCAGTCTCTCAAGTGAGTTTTATGCCCCTTCTTTTGGCTGTTTAAGCGCGGGGTTGGTTACTGTCAGCCCTTTTCTCACCATGCCACCACAAAGAAAACTTAGCACCTTTGACAAAACCAGGGCGATTGCGTGGATACAAGATGGCATTGCAAAGGCTGAAGTTGCGCGACGACTTGGTGTGCATCATTCAGTTATTGTTAGACTGAATCAGCGTTTTAGGGCGACCAACAGCGTTGAAGAGAGGCCACGGTCAGGTCGGCCTAGGCAGACTACTCCCAGAGAAGATCGTTTCATCGAGAGGCAGGCCCTATTGCAGTGGGATACCACTTCCACCAGCATCCAAAGGCAGCTTCGTATGGCAAATAACACCATCCTCAGCCGTCAAGCCATACGAAACCGTCTTCACCACTTTGGCCTCAGATCACGTCGCCCAGCTGTTCGACCACGACTGCTAGCAGCCCATAGGCTGGCTCGCCGAGCTTTCTGCCATCGTCATGTGAGATGGAACCAACAACAGTGGTCCCAGGTCCTCTTTTCAGATGAGTCGCAGTTTAGTCTTGAACACAATGACAGCCGAACTAGAGTTTGGAGGCGTGTTGGGTGAACGTTACATTGATGCAGCTGTTGGCCAGACCAGGGCCTTTGGGGGAGGATCTGTTATGGTATGGGTGCCTTCAGCCTCCACCACAAGATACCCACTACCATATTGATGGAAACCTCACAGGCATCCGCTATCGGGATGAAATCCTGGCGCCTTTCGTTGTTCCGACCATGCAACGGATAGGACCCATGGCAGTCTTCCAAGACGACAATGCTCGGCCACATAGGGCCCGGGTGGCCGAAAACTTCATTGTGTGCAGGCCGGCATCAACAGGATGATCTTCCCGGCGTATAGTCCCGACCTCAATCCCATCGAGCATATGTGGGATGAGTTGGGGAGACATGTGAAGGAGAACCATCCACCTCCCAGAGACCGCCAGGATCTCTTCCAAATGCTGCAACTGGAATGGCAGAGAATCCCTCAGAGGGTCATCAGAACACTGGTCAACTCGATGAGGAGTCGCTGCGTGGAATGTCTCGCCAATGGCGGTGGCCACACCCACTATTGAAATGATTTTGTGAACTGAACAGATTTTGCGAACTTTGATTTCGACCCATCCTCTGTTTAATTGTCTGTAAATCAACAACCGTTCATTCGATCCCAATGAAATTCAATGTACGTTGGAACAAGATAATGAATTAAATTTGTGCCCAATTTCAAATCGTGGCTGTTATATTTTGGAAATTATGCGGGTACATGTAAACTGTGCTTAACTTTATGTGACTAGTATATTAATGGAATCCTAGAGTGTCGAGAATTATGTTTTAACCAATATGCAGACGTTTACACTCTTAACTGGCTTGGATTTTTTTCTCCTTTTCTTTTTTTACATGAAGCATACGTTCTCGTGTTTATATTCCTTCACGTTCACATTTTTTTTAATACTTAATTATAAACATATGCTCTGGAGATATACGCGCGTGAATGCTTTTTGGGAACACTTTAAACAAATAATTACAGATGGATGTCTATGTAACCTCTTTCTATATAACTGAAAAAATAACACTGTTTGGAAAACAGCACAGATTTAAAACCTGATAGAGTGTAAAACTTTATCCTGCTGTTTGCTAAATTCTATATTTACAAATGCAAATTAAAAGATGAATGTCCTGATGTAAATGTGTCCATCAAATTATTAAAAAGACAGGTTTGAAATAAAATAAAAGTACATCGCTTATGTTAACTTTAACATGGTAAAGTTTAACACCGAGAATTCGGTTTGAGTTCATCTAGTTTCTGTACGTTCAGGCAAAAACAAGCTACAATCCTTTTCCATTTATGATTTGTGTGTCCTTGGTTTCCTTATCCACCCTATTTTCAAGGATTGCATGAAAAAGTTTAAATCTGGAAATCCAATGCTTCTCTGACCAATTCTTTCACTAAATTCTGTTTTTTTTTTTAAAAAATCATTTCATGCGAATTTTAGACATAGAAGACGAAATGCCACCGGTGCTTCGGAAGAATTGTCCATAAGAATACGATTTTAGATAGCATTAAAGATGTCAACATGCTGTTCTTCCTAGTGGTGTTAGAATTATTTTGACCAGAACTCTGTATAACTGTTTTATTTCTGAGAACTCTTCAGTAAAATTCATATCTGTGCAATCTGTAAGCTCCGCTGTGAGCCACGTATCTAATACCTTGAATTTCGGAGGATTCCACTCTATCCTGAGATGTGTAGCATATACTTCTGTGTTGACTTTCTTTCCCGTCCTAGCCAATTGGGCCTTTCGTCGAACTCTCTACTAGTATAAAGAAACAACAGCGTGCAAGATGTAAATGCCTATTAGCAACCGTTCGTTTATGTAAATAAAAAAAAGGTCAATCGATTGTGGCATTCTCTGCTTTTGCTTAAATATAAAACATCGGTCTATCATTAAATCTACGAGATATTACCACCTTTTGTGATTACATAACAGAGAAAGTAAAATAAGAACTGAATTGAAAATACATATGCAACAGAGATAATCATTGCAATGGGAGTACATCACGGATCAGTTATTGCCCTACTTCTATTTTGAATCCTTACATATATACTTGATGAATAAAATACTGAGAATTGTATGATTAAAAGAGAAAAACTCCTTTACGTTACATGAACAAAGCTATATCAAAGAGACCTTGGTAAGAGTATGTGATAAATACGGATTTACGTTTACGAGAGGAAGAAGAGAACAAATGTTCTTTGGGCACCATTGCCCTTCAATATAAACTGTCACCCAGTTTTTTTTTTTCAGGAGTTTGTCTAATGAAGAAGCTATCTTGGAATCAACACATAGAATGTTTATTGACAAAGGTGAGAAAGACAACTTTTTTTCTCGAAATAATTAAAAAGCAGCCACAGGGACAAGATCCATCGGCACAAGACAGAATCTTAGTTATAACATAATGGTTGCCAATATTTATGCATCCAACAACACAAAGGAAAAAGACATATATTATCGAAAATTGATTCAGTTCTATGGAGTACGAAGATTTAATTATTCTTGGTGATTTTACTGGACTCTGAACAGTGACCTCGACATAGTGGCGGGTCAACCCCACAACAGATTGGAAACTGCCAGTTTTCAGCATGTTATCAATACATTAGATTTAACAGATGCCTGGAGACTTTATCATCCAAAAGAAAAAGATGCCTCATGGATTCGTCTTAACCATTTATTGCGCGCAAAATTAGATTATTGTTTTGTTTCTGATAACATTTTGCGTTTTTGTACTGTGTGTGAACATTTTTTTGTTCTGAATACTGACCATAAAGGCAGGGCAGGGTACTTATTAGCTATAGATTATGAAAAAGCCTTTGACTCCATAAAAAAAATCTTTCACATGTATTCAAAGTATTAGGATTTGGGACCAATTTCCAATGATGGGTACACGTTTTAACGAATGGTAACCAAAGCTGTATAAACCATGGAGGCTGATTTTCTGAGCCATTTAATGTAACTTGTGGAATAATGCAAGGCTGTCCCTTTTCCCCTTTAGCGTTTGTTTTAGCTGTGGAGCTCTTGGCTGCAAAAATTAGAAAAAGTGAAGTAACAGTATCCAAGTACCAACAAGGCACCATGCAAATGAGTAGTATATTAAAAAACAACTCGCTGATGATACTACCCTATTCTTAGATCACAAAAATGACATGATTGAATCTTTGGATATTCTGAAAGCATTCGAAAAGGTCCCTGGTCTTAAGTTAAATATGAATAAAACCAAAGCTATAAGAATGGGGGCACGAGAATAAATGAAAACAATCAGCCTTTCTATAGTTGAAAGAATAAAAATACTTGGATTTATTTTGAAAAAGGTGAAATGGCCAAAAACATTGAAGAAAACAGGAAAGGCAGAGTTGAAACCATAGAAAAATTAATAAAGACCTGGAGCAAACGAGACATCAGCATTCATGGCAAAATAACAGTAATTAAATCTTTTTTTTTTTTTAGTCAACTAGTCTTTGTAATACAGTCAATTGGTATTCCATATGAAGTCTTGCAGAAGATAAATATGATGTTATATAAATGTGTTTGGCAAAAGAAACACAGTAATCGGAAAGCATTCGCAAAAGTGAAAAGGACAGTAATGGAAGCAGACTATAACTCAGGAGGTTTAAAAATGGTTAACGTTATGGAACTTCAAAACTGTATGTATTTGCAATGGGCAGAGAAATTGTTTTCTGCGACAGACGAAAATTGGAGTAAGATTCCAAAGTGGCACTTAAACAAAATGATTAGTAATGATAGAATATTTAATCTTAACCGTAATGCAACGCAGTTTCAGCAAATTGAACGAATAGACAATGAATTTTGGAGAAATGTAGTTAGCATTTATTTGAATAATAAGAGGAAAACCAAGATAGAAGAAATAACACCAATTAACTTTTAGATCAAATATTATTTTATAATGACTTGATAAAATATAAAAGGCAGTATATTATATTTTCAAGAATGGAAAGAAAAGGGAATACAGTTTATCAGAGACATTGTACACATTACCGAGAATAGACTGCTTAATCTCAATGAAGTGGAAACAGTTTTAGGAGATCGTAATGCAGATACAATTTTTGAATACAATGCATTGCGAAACGCTCTCCCATCATCATGGCTGGAGTGGATTTATGAAAACAATATTACTCTTGACAATGTTTACACTGCTGACTGTGAAGCCCATTTGTTTAACACAACACCGAAAGAGATTAAAAAAAAGTTGCTGGAGCAAAGGAATTTTGAGTAACGTTACCACAAAAGGCAAGGACTTTTGGCGTAGAAGAAAACTCGACTTTGAAGTAGACGAACACATATGGCTAACACCAAGAACATCTACAAAAGAGGTTAGGGTGTATGAACTACGATGGAAAATAAACCAAACATTTACCCGACTAATATACTTTTGCTAAAAGTGAAAGTATCAGAAACTAACAAGTGTGATAACTGTACAGATGGGATTGATTTTATTGAAGATTTCTTTTTCTACTGTCCTCCAGTCAACAAATTTTCGAAAAAATTTAGGAAAATTGATTTCATCGAGAATGGATAACTCTCTAAAACTGTCGTTAACTGACGTTTGCTTTGGAGTCCACAGAGACGATATAGTTAAACAGGTAACAAAATCGATTAACCACATTATATTAGTGGGGAAATCTCCCATTAGCATTGCACGAAAAAAACTAAAAAATGATGGCATTACAAATGATTCTCGATCAACACATAGAACTCAGAAAGCGTTACATCAATTTATGAATTGCATAAGAAAATGTGACAGAGTTCAGAAACCCGCGTTTGTATAACATCGGAACCTGGAGATGTAATTCTTCCGAGAGGAAAAAAGGAAGAAACAGAATGCAAAAAAAAACCCCCAAAAAACATAAACAAAAACAAAAAAACTCTAGGTAACTATCAGTATGCGCTCGGGTACTGGTTTAGTGTTTACCCGTTTGTTTTGCCTGTTAGTCCAGTTTGTACATGTATAAACTTGCTCTTAATAACACAGCTCCTTGCTCATATCTATTCATCCCTAGAGCTGTATGGCTGGCCACCATTGTGTACATGTATACACAACGCACACTCACGCATGCACGCAAGCACACACATGCTCTAGCACGCCCAAGCTCACACACACACACACACACACACACACACACACACGCACAAGTACGCGCGCTCCCGCACACTCACACTCACACGCACGTGCAC
>JADBJO010013999.1:0-5000 GCA_016801955.1 Conus betulinus | reverse complement strand
AGCTGTCTGCTCATCGAGACAATAATTCAAACAGGGTGTTTTTCTGACACATTTCACAGGAGGAGTTTTAACTTTTATTTTTGACACATTTCACAGAAGTTTTATCTTTTATGTTTGACACATCTCACAGGAGTTTTATCTTTTATTTTTGACACATTTCACAGGAGTTTTATGTTTTATTTTTGACACATTTCACAGGAGTTTTATCTTTTATTTTGACAATTTCACAGGAGTTTTATCTTTTATGTCTGACTCTTACAACGTTGGGAGGTCTCTAAGTCCAAGTGCAACACAAATTGTGAAGGAGAGTCAACTACATGTCGACATTTTAAATCTTGAAAGAGCAAGATTGGTAAGTTTAGTCAATTACATAATCAAGATGACTGGATTTATACTTTTATGATTTTTTTTTTTAAATTCCAAATTTAGTCAAGATGTAATCCAGAGTATTCTTTCAATAAAAAAAATGCACAAACTTTCACAAAGTATGTTTTAGTTTTCTCACTGTTACTACGCTCAAGATGAATCCAGATGATGGTGACTGGTCAGACCTTGATGAGGAAATTCCCCTGTCTCTTCCAGTACCCGATGCTGAGGTGCAGAATGCAGAAAAAATACACATCATATCGTCTACCGGTGGCAACTGTGCTTATTACAATGAATATGGAAGATGAAATGATGGGCGAGAGGATGTTATGCTATAACCGTATATAGTATCAGAGTCTATGTTGTATTTGTTCATAGAGATAATGTGCCCTTCACGGACACTAAAAAGAAGATGTAAACTTACACGTTTGATGATGATGATGATACCAGCTGGTGTCAGTCTGACAATGAACCTCTAAAGAAACAGCCAGAATAAAGGAAAAGACGCTGAATAAAGACACAGGTATGGACTGGGGTCTGTCTGATGATGAACCCTTGACCCAGCAGATGGGAAGGCAGACGACAACATCCCTCCCCCCAGTGACACAGACAACGAACCATCATCCTGTCTTATTAGGAAAGAAAAGGCGGGACACTTACTGTCACTCTGACAGTGAACCTGCGGTAAAACAGGCTCGGACATCTTTTTTCACAGATGAATCAGAAACTGTCACTGACGCTGATTTTGACATTTCTGAAGATCCCAGCTACTTTCCTCCAGTAACTCAGCTTCAGAGCATAGGATCATCTGAAGAAGACACGTTTGAAAAGGACTCACCGCTTCCTCCCAGTCACGGAAAATAGAAACGCAAAAGAAACTGCAAGAAAACCAAGACCTGCTGACGTAGAAATGGCACGAGATCTAAGCAGACAGAAGCAGGAGAACTTCAGCGGGAACAAGCTGAACACAGGTGCAGATTAAACAATTTGCTTTCTGCTTGTGATCTCTACAGTTTTGCAGTTGCAACTGATGGCAACTATTTCTTGGAATCTGCCTCACTGCATTTGAACATGCCTGCCGCTGATCTGAGAAAGTGTCTTTGCGATTTCCTTGAAGACAGATTTTCTAAGTACATTGACTTTCTATTGACCACTGATATATGACGAAGATGAGAATGAAAGACACCTCAGGTATTTTATTTCAATGTAGAGCGACTCCAAGCTCCTGGTTCTTGGAGCAATGATGCAGGAGACATCCTGCCAAAGGCGCTTGACTGGTGTCCAAGCTGACTGGTGTCCAAGATCATTTCCATCTACTCCAGCAGTCTACGGAACTACGAAACGGTCGTACATCCAGAGGAAGACGCCGCTGACACGCAAACATCCAATGGATGTTTGAAATCATTTAACTCCGACAATCACAATGTGTCAAATGTTCGCTAAAAAAAAAAAATTCCAGCATGCAATATCCAGCTCACACACACACACACACACACACACACACACACATGAAATACTCTTTGTATAGCTGCAATTAAAACGTTGCAGAAACCGAGAGAGAGAGAGAGAGAGAGAGAGAGAGAGAGAGAGAGAGAGAGAGAGAGAGAGAGAGAGGGGGGGGGGGGGGCAGCTGTCAGACTTTCTGACTGAATATCATATTACACACACTTTCTCTCCATATTCACTGGACATTAAGCACCGTAAAATGCAGTTACTAAGTCACGATTGTCACAGTCTGTTCATTAGCAGGTTACACCAACAGCTGGGAGGTTACACCTTTGCACATTTAATTTTCCGAAGTAACTTTGACGTCGTTCATTTCTGCAAACGAACTCGGAAGAAATTTCAGCGAGACTGAGCTGATCAACCTTGTCTTTGAACACATACATAATGAGACAGTTGTTTAGGCGCTTCTGAGTCATAGTGCTTCGGAGGTATGTTCTGACCCGCTTCAAGGCAGAAACACTGCGTTCAGCTGTTGCAGTTGTAACTGGAATGATCAAGTACAGCCTGATACGTTTGTCTACCTCACTCAACATTCTTTTAACGGTGTCCGAAGCTGTCAGTTCTTTCAGCAGTGCCTCAAAGATGGAGTTCTTGTTGTCCCCCAGAGCATGTGGAAGGATGGCCAACTGTGTTCTAAGTAAGTCTGTCCATGTCAATGTCCACAGCCTATGTGTCTTTGATCTCTGAAGGAATTTCTGGATTCTTTCCTGCAGCTCCATCACCCGAGATAATTTCGATCTTCCTTGGCAACTTAAGACTTTGTTGGTCAAATCTGCGCTTTATATGCTCTTTGGCGTTGTCTATGGCCTCATGGTACTGCTGTCTGTAATAAGCAGAAGGGTCAGGGTAGCTGTGACCCTGGGAGCCCCATCAAGTCTTCGTGGAGGCTGTCTCTGCCTCGGAATGCGGGGCTCATCACACACGTTTGCAGTCTTGATTGAGACGTCGGCAAATCACGTCTGGAAACTTTTATCCTGGCGCATACTTTCAGGCGTTTTCATCCAGAGGTTTGCAGCGTTTGTTGCATCCACACAGGACGCTTGTTTCCTTTGAACAGCAGTCGCCAGCTCTTCAGTCACAGCAAAGACATCCCGTGAAAGTGAGAGCCCAAGAAAGGTGGAGAACTGCTGCATAAGTGCAAGAAGGCCGGATGCCCTCCTGGCATACTCATCATGTCCTTGTGAGACTAGTTCAAGTGTTTTCTCACAAAGCCTCATAGTTCTCAATGAGAGAGTCAAAAGCTCTTGTTCGAAGAGTCCACCTTGTTGGACACAGTGATTTAATGAACGGGCTGCAGGAAGTTGATGTTACATGTTGGATTGTTGCAAAAAGGACATGTCGTTTTGGTGATCATTTAATCAACTGAATGATCTCTGTGGCAGCAAAGTCAAGGGCATCTTTTATTACTTTGACCTTTCTGGAAGCCTCTTGTAACACTAGATTGACTGAGTGTGCCAAACAGTGTACGGACACTGCTGACGGCACCTCGTCTTTGAACCGTTTTACAACTCCTGAAACGTCGTAGGCCTGACCCTACACTTCTGCACTGGCAAGTCCAACCTGATCAAGCAGTCCTTTAGCGCATTAAAAATTGTCTCAGCACAGGTATCGTCAACATGCATCAGCCCCACAAGCTCCTCTATGACTTCAAACTGCTCAATTACCCATCTTATGCAAATATCAACCTGCTCCCTGTTAGCAACATCACGGGTTTCGTCAGCTAGTACCGAAAACCAATTCGCTTCTCTGATTTCAAGTACAACAGATCGTTGACAATATCATGTGACAGATATTTTGAACCTGTGTTTGTTTTTTCCCTTGCAGCGCTCTCCAAAGCAGATCTTGAGCAGCTGTTGAAGGTTGCCTTCCTGCTCGTCATGTCCACGGAGAGGCAGACCCTGAAGAAACTGAAGGCTCTTTAGTTTGTTCATCAGGCTTTGCAGTGTTTCTTTTGTCTGTTTTTCATGCTGACACGTCACTCGAGCAAACACTGACGTTGTGGACTGCCTACATTTTACGTCATACACGGCTACTCCAGGTGAAAATGATTTTTCGTGGCTTGAGAACTTTTCCAGTGCTTTCTCCCAGTTGTCAAAACCGCTCCATACAACGCTGCATCAGGTTTGCAGCCTTGATAGTTAGCCCTCATGCAGAAGAAAACAATATACCTTGTTGTCTGTTGTGCATAGGTGAAGCCAAGGGGATTGCTGGAACCAAGATCTTCGGAAATAACGGGGCTTTCGTGAACTTACCTTGGTCAGTATGGAGAGGACTGTGTCGCTCTGTGGCTGAAAGGGGTTGACTGCGTCCTTGCAGCACACAGTAGACTGACAATGTGGTTTTCTTAGAGTAGCAAGACGGTCAATGTCATCAGGTGGAGACTGCACAGGTCGGCTGGCGTCGTGACGAGGAGACTGCATGATTGATGCACCTTCTGTAGGAGATGAGCAAACACTTTCTCCCTCCTTTTCTTCATCATTTTCACTGTCCTTGGTATGATAACGTGTAAGGCTCACAAAATGTTCCTCGCCTATTTGCCGTATAAGGACAGGTGGAAGGGCTGATTCAATGTCTCCCGCCAAGATCTTATGGCAACAAGGTGATGCACCATCAAATCTCTCTCTCTCTCTCTCTCTCTCTCTCTCTCTCTCTCTCTCTCTCTCTGAGATTTTTTGAGATGCTCAATATTGGGGGGGGGGGGGGGGGGGGGGGGGGGCTCTTTATCTAAGGCTGCCCCCCCCCAATATTTTTCTGGAGTGGGGGGGCATGGCCCCCCACCCCTCCCCCCCTGCTTCCGCTGCCTGTGCAATATATTTCAGATTCAGGTAAACTGAGGCCCGAAGAAAAACAACGAAAACTGTTGACTGTTCAAAATGCCAGTACAAGTGTTCCAGATTCTCTAAACAATCGAGGCATAAGTTCTTTTTTTCAGGCGTTCTATGCCCTGGATGACTACAACAGTCAAAATACCTTCATTTGTTGCAACGTCCAAGAGAAGAACATGAAAACTCTGCCTGGAGATAATACACCTCAGTCAAAAACAAGACATAAGTGCCGCGTTTTTTTTCTTTCAGTGCAAATGGACAGTGGCACCGTGTCTGTTTTTCCTTGCCACTCTTTCCGTGGGC
>JADBJO010013998.1:25000-27500 GCA_016801955.1 Conus betulinus | reverse complement strand
CAGCGACATATGTGCTGTAAACCAGCGATTTTCCGGAATCCCCAACACGTCTTTTTTTTTTTTTCTTTCTCAGAGTCAGGGGACAGGGAAAGGAAAAAAATGGGATCAGATGTATCGGTAGTGATGTTTACATGTCAGCTTAGCAGACAGAGAAGATGGAGGACTGCTTGATTGCGGCTCGGATGGCATCATCAGCGCTGACGACGTCTAGGAAACTGATGGTGTTCGCTTCCAGAGGTACACTTGGATATGAGGGGAGATCCGATAAGATCCTAGACTGTCGTGATCTGTGACACCACAGGTTTTTTTTTTTCACACATAAATTGTAATAATATGGGGACGACGGAGGCGGTGGGGTGGGGAGGGGAGATGAAGAATAAAGTTTTAATGTGGGCACTTGTTAACAACTGAAAACATGTGTCTTCTCAAAAGGAACCTTCAGCAAGCTTACAGTCTCCAAAGAGGAGACCATCTCCAATGGGGAGAAAGCTCACTAACATATAACTCCCTGTCAGATACGGTATTTCGAAACCTGATTGTTTCTCCCTCAGTGACCGCGGAAAGTGGTAATTTGACTCCTCTGCCTTTTCGGTTTTAAGAAGAATGCTATACCAGAAAAAGGCTGGTGTGCAATACCATAGTATTTTTGTTGAGTTTTCAAAAAACTAACTAAAGGTGCCACCTAAGAAGCAAAAAAAAAATCATGAAAGAGCAAAAACAAGCTACATTTTCTTGAAAAAGTAGAAAATAAAAAGATAACCTCTTAAGACACAAGTGCTGAGGGCCAGTTCTTGGAATGAATCCGCAAGGGGACTAAATTACAATGAAACAATAAATTCCAAGGATAAGTACCGAGCACCGTTCCAGCAACTTACAGAGCAGCTAGATGTTGCAATGACTGCAAGAAATATTGAATTATAAACAAAGTTTGTTCTTATGTCTCAGATTGTAGAACCGCGGAAAGTGGTAATTTGACTCCTCTGCCTTTTCGGTTTTAAGAAGAATGCTATACCAGAAAAAGGCTGGTGTGCAAAATATATATATGGACACACACACACACACACACACACACACACACACACACACACACACACACACACACAACACATACATTCAGGAATCAACACAGCTATTTCACTTTCGTCATAATATTCATAAAGTTCAAGATTTAAGTGCAAAGGCAAACTGTTCAAACACGACACTGACAACCAGGGCAGCATCGTGAACCACCTTTTCTGATTCCTGGACACGTTTGCTTTGAGAAGGCAGCAGACGGGGGATGATGGTGGTGCGGATGGACATGTCAGCTTAGCAGACAGACCAGACAGGGGGTTTAATGCCTCCTGATTAATTGTGGCCAGAGAAGCCTCAGTGCTGACGACTGCTGAAAACCTGATGGGGTTTACCGCCAGATGTACAACAAGGATAAAACTCACAGGAATAGATGGCATGACTATAAGCATGTACTTTCTTCCGAACAAATGGCGGATTTTGTTTTGGAATCCATCGAAGATAATTTATATCACACACACACACACACACACACACACACACACACACACACACACACACACACACACGTACACGCACGCGCGCACACACACACACACACACACACACACACACACACACATACACACACACGCAGGTACGCACGCGCGCGCGCGCACACACACACACACACACACACACACACACACACACACACACACACACACACACACACACAAACACACACACACACACAAGCGCGCGCGCACGCACGCACACACACACACACACACACACACACACACACACACACACACACACACAAGAACAAAAACAACACAACAAACAAAACAATAACAAACAACTGAGATTAATTACACATTGAAATGATGTACACAACATTGCATCAGCATTTATTGCAAGCTGGTCATATAACAATAGGACAAAATCAAGTAACTTATAAACAGAACCAAAAAGCACCACTATTATTCATAACAAAGAGTATGCCTGGATGATATACGAGAGAAAATTTAAGAATTGTGTGTGGTACACAGTACAGTATTTAGCAATACGGCACATTACTCTTACCGACGGACTTTGAAATAATGTTTGTCACAATGGATTTCGGAATATAATGAACAACGTACTGCTGATGGGTTTGGAGATGACGAATGTAAAAGCTGTGTTCTTCTTTAACTTTTCTTTTTGTGAGGGGGCTCTGTAGTTAAGATCTTGGTTTCTTGGGGGCTGAAACTGTGGCCTGTGGCTTGTAGATGTTCATGTATGGCAGAAGTAGTAGATCGGTTTTGGTGTTCCTGTAGACGGGTGGTGGTGAGTGGTCATGCTGATGTCTCGCCTATTTGGTATGGACACAGTCTTGACACCCTACCTGGCACACTACATCACACTGCTTGAGGGGGGTCCGTTTTGTCTTTGACATGGGTCAGTTGCTGGCGTAGGGAGTTGGTGGGTTTGTGGAACACTTTGCATCCATGTTGTTGGAAGGTCT